>ML797625.1:230091-284067 GCA_009831015.1 Picea engelmannii | reverse complement strand
GATTATAATTACGCTATTACTGATTCACCCCCCCTCTCAGTAATCCAACATGGTCTTAGGCCTGCTGAGATAGTTTATAGGATGCTTTCCTTTCTCTCCTTTGCTTTGTCTCACTTGTGGGGATTTCTCAACATGTGCATAATGAGTCTCGGATTCGGGCTCAGATTTAACTTCTTGCAACTAATCCACTAGTTTCTTTTTACTTGATCTGGTTCATCTAGCTACAAGGGAAAACTCTTGTAATTTTGCAGAACTTTTTAAAGTACTACCCTTTCTTGTTGAAGCTTTAGGTTTCTTTTGTTTTGCACCTTTTTCATCAAACCATAAAGAGGTCAATAATTGTTCCCGGGAAACTCGAACCTCTCTCAGTTCATACATGACCAACATCTTGATCAAACCTTAATGAAATAAAATCTTATTAGCAGTTCAAGGCTAACTCTGCACCTACTTTTCCATTTTGGTCAAACTCTTCAACAAATAAAAGGGTAACCTCATTTTCATATCACTATTCAGATGCATTAATAATCTCATATGGTAACAATGAACAAAATAATATCTACCCTCACAAGTAATATACCTCTTGACTACTGAAAAAACACTCTACCACTCTTCCTTTAACCACTTGTTTGGGATGCCCTGACTCCAGTTTGAATCATGGTGTTCTGGGACCAAAAATTGGTTGCATAAATCTACAGGAAATTTTATACTCTTCTTCCACCACCTTTCTCCCTGTATAGGTAGGTGACAAGATTCCCATATTGTGTGTTCTGTAACATAAATTAACACATCTCCTACTTGTGTTTGAAACCCGTCAATTTTTTTTGAAAACAACATCGAAATCTCCTCATGATAACCTTGGAAAGTGTAGTAGAATTCAAACCAGCCTCCATCAATAAATTTATGCATAATCTTGGGATATGCCTCCAGCAATTTGCCCCCTTCTATTTCCAAAGAGATAACCTGACCACCTTTCTTGGGTTCCATCACGTTGACTACGATCTATGTCAACCTGCAAATGCTAGGGTTTCAACTCAATCAGGTTTTTGGATATTCCTGTATAGACAACCAATGTAGAAGGTTTCCTTCGTTGCAAATAATGTTAGGCCATGATTTAGTTATGGTGAAATTTAACTCATAACCCTAAGTACTTGATATTGTGACATGATAGATGAATCATATCCATAGGTAAATATGAGTGTTTATTACAACGTGCTTCGAGGGTTAATTAAATGTCGTTGAAGTTGCATGATCTTCTGCATGAATTTGTAACAACAAACACGATATTCGGAATCAAAACCTGCTCACAATAATGATGCCTTTGGGTGCTACAAGAATGGCAGCATTCATGTAGCGACTTTGCACACTTTTTAAAGTTTGGAAAAAGACACCTTTTAAATTAAAATTTGACTAAAATTTTGATGTGACATACCCAAATCATGCAAATATTCAATCCAATCTTACAAGAAGCAAGTGAAAATAAACATAAGCAAAGCAATCACACCCTAAATGATCAACAAAAGGAAATGTATAAGAAACTTAAGAAAAATGGGCCTAAGAGGGAACAAATTTCTTAGAAGAAGATAGGAACAAGTTTTGATAAAATGGCTAAAAATCAAGGGTAAAAGGTTGTAGCATGTCTAGGGACTAACAACCGATTTCAAATTCTTAGCTCAAAAACCAAGTGATTCTACTTAAACATGATTTTCTAAGGAAAACAAGACTCCTCTGAGGATTTTAAGTTGGGGAGAGAGACCAAAGAAAATTTCTCCTAGGATCAAAAGATGAGGGACCCGATTTTCCAAAGGTTATACAAGATCGAAGAATGAAAATGGAGGGTTGCAATGATTTTCACAACAAATGGAGACACACTGGGTGAAGCCCTGCATCTCTGAAAGATGATGTCTACACTTAATTTAAGAAGGGTGCTCTCATCATCCAAAATCATAAGAGAGAAAATTTAGGTCCCAAAACTTGGATTTTGAAAGAACCGAGATGAATCAAAGAGGAGTGAGACTTTTCTCAATTTCCAGATTGCTTTCAAATTGATTTCTAGTCATATGATAAATGACTAGAAAGGAAGATGTAGGTAGTATAATGAGAACGAAAAATCAAGAATGTTGGGAAAACAAGTCATAGTGAATTTATCTGGTGTCTCTCTGATTCCAATGAGCTTCCATAGCCTCGAAGGAGTCACCCCGGTGTCACAAGCCTTGCTCCGCTGCGAACAGACATCCATAGCCCCGACAATGATACTTGCATGTCCCATGTGATCTGGAAAGCCTTTCCCCAAGCCTTTACCTTTCATAATATTTGATTCTCTTTTGTTTAGAGAGATAGGTGGATGGGGGGATTCCAGATAACCTTTAAAGGCACTAGGGATGGTACCTATGATGGTGAGATCTGCTAACTCGATTATGGATGAGCAAACTTCCTAAGTTGTGGTTCTTGATATACTGTGGAAATTTTGTCTAGATAATTTTCGTTTAGCTCATATAACATAACAATCTGTTGTTAAGTGAAGTCCCTTGGCTCTATGTTTCTCTCCAATGTCTTTTCGTGTTGATAAGTTATGTTCCTCCACCATATTTTGACTTGTGATAGTGCATAATGGGCTTTCATGTCTGGGGAAATATGTGGATTTAACATCATGTCACATAGATATTTAGGCTATCTGTACCAGATGTGCTACGATTATACATGTGACTAGTGTTGAGTTATGGGGGGGTTCAAAATCACCATGGCAGTTATTAAGAAGGATAAAAGGGACTGACCAAAACATGTTAGGGACAAAAAGAACTTAAGAGAACCAACCTAACTAAGAGAAACAAAATAAAAATCAGGATTTTTATTTATGTACAAGTGATCAACAACCTCAATGGCTAACTTATATATTGTTTGAGGATTTGGCCATTAACAGGGAGAGAATCAACCTCCCCTGAAGGTTTTTCAATCGAAAGTTTCCTTGGCCAATATTTTCTTTAATGAGGTAAAGACTAAGCCAAAGTTGTTGGAACCTTGAATGTTTCCCTTTATCTTCATGTGGCTTGTCCCATTTTAGAACTAAGTCCCCAACTTCGAACTCTTTCTCACCAACAGAATTCTTATCAAACCAACGTTTCATTGTCTGTTGGTGAGTTTCAAAGTTTCTTTTGGTTTTATCACATATTTCTTCGAGGTTTAGCAAGGTATCGATGCATTGTTGGATGGCAGGGCATTCTCTTCCCCGAGACTGTTGTGTGAGTTGGAGGGAAGGAAGATAGATATTCGAGGGTAGAACATATTATTTCCTGTAAACAAGGAAATAAGGTGAATTTCCTATGTAAGCTTTAGGAGTGACACGGTCAACCTAGAGAGCATTGTGCCAATTTCTCTAGTGGTCAACTATGGTTTTCTTAAGGATACAAATGATGTTCTTGTTTGTAGACTCTGCTAAACCATTACCGTGGGGGTAGTAATTGGATGAGTTTTAAAATCATCCCCTTTTCTAATGCAAACTCATATAACTTCAAGGATGAGAAATAAGTAGCATTATCAAACACTAAAGAGTTGGAGATTCTGAACGTTGTGATGATGTGTTGTTCAAGAAAATTGATTACTACCTATTCATTCACTTTGACTAAAGGTATTGCTTCAATCCAACATGTGAAATAATCAATAGCAGTTAGAATATACTTGTGTTCCTTGGATGATTGAAGATTTATCTCACCAATGATGTCTAGCCCCCATTGTTCGAAGGGTTCTTCTACATTTATAGTTTGGAGAGGAATAACAACTTTGTGTTCCCTTCCTACAACTTTTTGACATGCTTCACAACTCCTTGAGTATGCATGAGCATCTTTGAAGAGTATGGGTCGATAGTATCCTGTTGTCAACGCTTTGTGGGATGGTGTGTCTCCCAAAAAATGACCACCAGTTGGTCCATCGTGCATATCTTTCAGGACCTTATCAACGTCTTGCTTCTCAAGGAATCTAAGTAACATTCCATCATAATTATATCTGAACAAGATGTCGTGTAACAACTGATATTGTATGGATTTCAACCGAAGTGCCATTTTCGACTTAGATTTGAGGTGGTTGGGAGCAGTGCCATGTTGTAAGTAATATTTGAGATTATTGTAATATGACCCTTCAATGGCTAGAACATATGGAACTTGTTGAGTATACATTGTAGGTTCATCTCTCCAACCATCCTCCTTTTGTTCTTCATCATCAGCTCCTTGTGTCACTAACTTACATAAGTCTTGACCTTTCACAACATTAGCTTGTTTGAATTCGAGGTCATACTCTTGTAGAGTTGTCATCCAATTTCCTCATCTTTCACCTAGTTCTCTTTGAATGAATAGATACCTTACTTATGGGTGTCGATTGATGACTTCCGTATGAATTTTTAGGATATAAGGCCTGAACTGTTTGATGGCTTTATGGAAAACAAAATCTTCCTTATCAATCAGAGGATAATTCATTTTATCACCCTGTAAACCAGTGCTCATAAACATGACAGGGTATTCATCCCCGTGTTCATCTTTTTGCGTGAGAATTGCTACTAAGGAATGATCAGATGTGAATCTATACAACAAAAAATCTTTGGAGAAATCTAGACTCTGTAGAGATGGTGTAGTGGCTATAACAGATTTAATATTTTTGAATGCTTGTTTCTCCAATGGTGTCCACTTAAATTGAACATCTTTCTTAATCATTCTTTGAAGTGGTTTCACAATCTCTGCAAAATCTGGAACAAATCTTCTTAAAAAATTGATTCTCCCAAAGAATGATTGCATCAATTTTTTGTTGTGCGGTGGAGCAATTTGTAGAATAGCCTTGGTTCTTTCAAGGTCCATCGAAATTTTGTCTTTAGAAATGACGTGTCTTAACAAAATTCCTTCTGAAACAACAAAGATGGTTTTTTGGGGGTATAGAGAGATTCCATATTTTATGCATCATTCAAAAACCTATTTCAGATGTTTCAAATGGTCTCCCTGCTTTTTTGAGTAAAAAATAACATTGTCTAAGTAAACCACCACGCTTTGACCGATTAATCCTTCAAAAGCAATATTCGTTGCCCATTGGAAGGTATCTCTTGCATTCATTAAACCGAAAGGAATATGTTTGCAAACATATGTTCCCCATTTAGTTCGGAAGGTGGTTTTTAATCGGTCAAGTTATGCTATGAGAACCTGATTGTATCCTGAAAACCCGTCCAATAGAAAGAATAGCTCAGATCGAGAGACAAGTTGCAATATTTGCTTCATTGGGGGAACTGGGTAGTTGTCTTTGTCGGAAGCACAATTTAGATTTCTGACATCTACACAAATTCTGATTTCTCCCGACTTCTTTCTCACGGGAACCATGTTAGAAACCCAAGTCAAATTTCTGACTTTAAAAACAATGTGGGCATCCAACAACTTATTTAACTCTTTCTGTATAAGAGGTTCAAGAGTTAGTTGTATATTTCTGCGCTTTTACTAGAACGGCTTGACACCTTCCTTGATAGGAATCACATGTTGTATTATTCGTGTGTCATACATTTTCAAATCATCATACGTCCATGCAAAAACATCTCGATACTTATCAAACAATTCCGAGAATGAGTGTTTTTTTGTATCTAAACAGCAGGTGCCTAGATGAAGATATTTGGGATGTTCATAAGTTCCCAGATTGACCAAGAAATGCATCATAGTAGGACTTTTGGTCTTCGAATTGGATGGCCTCCTAAACTTAGATTTTAGATCAAATAGTTTCTCAAGAGTCAAAACGTTCTTTGGAACACAATTTGTTTTTATCTTATTGGTTTCTTCCCAATAAGTTTGTAACTCTTGCTAATGTACCTCATCATCGATCACTAAATCTTGGAATGCGTTCAAAGTAGTGAGAAACTTGATAATCCGTGAATCACTATCAAATACTCTCCAACTTGTGATATTTTCTGGTACAGAGGGCCTGAACATCATTTCAATCGAAAAACCATCATCGGGGGGCATCAATCTAGATGTTGCATTGACTAATATATTTGCATCTATATTTTGATCACGAGGTATAGAAGAAATATTAAATGCATCCAATGAATAAAGTAGATTCCATACCTCTTGCTAATAAGCCTTTAGATGCGGAGACATGAAATGAATAGTGTTTCTTACCTGTCAAACAATAATTTCAGAATCACCAAACACCTTAAGATATTTAATCTGAAGATCAATGGATTTTTTAAGGCCCTGAACTAAGGCTTCATATTCCGTGGTGTTGTTGGTACATTCAAACTCCAAGCGGCATGATATAAGCATTTTGCCTTAACTAGTATCGATTTGAACACATCTTGCTCCAGCTCCATCCTATGTTTTAGAGCCATTGAAGAACATGGTCCACATGTCAGGAATTTTGGTCTTGTTAGTTGAACTAAAAGTTAGTAAGTACTGGACATGCATTATTATGGATTCATGGGTGGAGTCCTAATCGTAATTTTGATGATATCTCATATTTTTGTGCTTCATAACAACCGTAGTCGGTTTCAAAAAAGTAATTACCCAAAATAGAATTGGAAAAGCTTATGGGTTTGTTCTTATCTTCGAGTTACGTCACTGTGTGCTTCATGTGTGCCTCATTGTTTACATGAAATTGATTGGCTTTGCCTTTATGAGGAAGCCGCAAATGACACCAATCATAAGAGAAATAACCTTGAAGTTTGACTAACCAATCTCTGCTTAAGAGAAAACCGTAACTCTCTAGTATGTCTACAACAACTATGTATATGGTCTGATGAACCCTGGGGTCAGATGATAACCTGATTAAAACATCTATGAGTTCACCTTTTACTTTAACATGCATCATGTCTAGTTGTATGATCCTAGTTTTTGTTATTTGAGGAACAACATTTATTTTTTGGCAAACGAAAAAAGGCATGATATTGGAAGAGGCACCCAAATCTGCTAAACAATTGTGTACATTGGAATTAAAAATTTCATACGTGAACAGAAAATGTGGTACCTAAGATTTTGAAAAGACACCTATGCTTGTTGTGTTTATAATTGTGGTTATTTCCACTTTGTGTATCTCTTGTGCATCACTTTTAGGGATGAGGCTTTCAGTAGCAACAACATTTCCTTTTAGAGTATCAGGAGGCTTGAAATCATCGCATAGGAGCTCGCGTTGTTGGTTTAAGGAACATATATCGAACATGGAAATATTTTCTTTAGTTTTCTTCATGTATTCAATTACATTGTAGTCAAGGTTGTTGATAGTATGACCATATGTTTTCTCATCTACATTTTCATTGTATGTTGTCAAGTTAATCTTACTGTCATTTCCAGTTGAACCAGATGTGCTTGGTTTATCTTTGCTTGCTAAGACGGTTTTGCCAACTTTATTATTAGTTTTCCCTTGGGTCAGGTCATTTTGTTTTGGAAGGATAGGGGGTGGTTTTATTTTCCTAAAAGGGGTGTCATCTTCTTTGGAGGAAGGAGTGTTAGGTATTGGACCTTTGTTGCGTAAGTTATAAACTTTTGGAGCAACATCTTTGACAGCTTGCGTATCTCCGGTAAGGATTTCCTCAATCTTCTCATCGTCTGATTCTGGACACCAGTCCCACAAGGGCATAGAATATTTTGGGGGAGATTCATCAACAACATCAACAAGAGTTTGTGCATGTATTTCATCATCCAAACTTAGTTGATCTAGCAACTGATTTATCACCAGGGTCACAGAGTTGACCCATTGAGGGCATGTTCATTCTAGGTGGTTTTGTTGATGATAAGAACACAAATTATCATTAATAAAGCTATCTAAGTTGAAAGCCATGTGTGGTGGTTTATACGGTTTCTTAAAGAATGGGTGGAAATTCCGTGGCTTCGATGATCCTTTACTGAAATTATTTTTAAGGTCCACAACTTCATTAGATAACTTCTTAACCATTTTGACCACATTGTCAATGTCCTTTGACTCCTTGTCAGGTGGTTTAGCTAGTAGAAATGGTTTCTTTGAAACTGACTTAGTTTCTTCGTAACATGGATGTTGATCATATTCAGATAACTCTCTTTCCACAGTCTCAGCTTCATCAAAGTTGAGTGCTAATGTGTTTCTGTTAGCTTGTTTTACAAACATCCCTATGGAATGGGTTAATGCAGTTATGTTATTCAATAGATAATGACTAAGCGAGAGCTACATCATGAGGAAACTTGATTAAGACATTGATAAATCTTTGGTTAAATTCCTTTACTATTTCTCTCTTGTCCATTCTGATAGCCCTTAATTCATTATGTAGAGATGCATTTGTTTTTCTTTCTCCAAATATTCTCATAAAGAGCCTTTCGAAAATGACCCAATCAATGATAGACCCGACAGGTAAGCTAAAATACCAACTAGAGGATTTCCTAGAAAAAGTGTAAGGAAACAACATGCAAACCACGCCATCATGTTTGACACCTAGAATATGTATGGCTAAAAATAAATTATTCACATGATCTTACATGGACCCGGGTTTGTCTGGGTCAAATTTTGGAAGGAGCTTATAAAATTTCCTTGGCATTTCATGCAGTTTTCTAGCCAGATTGAGAACTCCTTGGGCCCTCCATTGAGGTATAGCTTCTCTATGGATCATGTTTTCTCCCATTAATTGTTCTAAAGTCATTTTTGGTTGTTCGCTTTGGAATTCTTCTTCGGGTTCAACAAGGAAATGTGCAGCCCTGCTCAAAGGTACTAGAAATTCTTGTAACATAGTTTCCATGAGATCGTCTATGGAGGCAACATAAAAATTGGGTTTTGTTTTGGGTCGTTCTACATGGGTTGCTTTCCTCCTAGGGAGCTTATAGGTTGTAGATATCTTTCCAAGCATATTTGTGTAAGAACGTGTAATCCTACGAGTTTCGTTGAGCTCTTCCTGTGGTATGCGAAACCAAGTCTCGGTATGTATTTCCAGACTACCAGAGGCACTTTCAAAATTAGGTTTTGAGTCTTCGTAGATAACTTCTTGTTCAGAATCGACTCGAGGAAATAGGGTGGGCTAGGGATCGAAATTACTTGTTGAAGATTGATTTCGGTTATTGTTTAACTCGTGTATGTAAGACATAAAATATGGCCCTCCTTCTAGCGTCAATTATGTTGATGGGTTTGAATTCGCCCGAATAATAAGTGGTTCTCTTTGGTACATAGTCCCAACTAGAATATACATCGTTTGGATTAGGAGACCCATCCATAATTTAGCCCAGTTTCCATTATTATTATATTTTAAGGTTTGTTTGGCTGGTTGTGGAACGATTTGTCGATGAGGGTGGATGATGAGTGGATATGCAATGTAAAGATGATGCAGGAGAATTTCTCCAACTCGCCAACACATCAACACGCCAGTGCAACAACGCATTAGGAGGAACGAATTTGAACACCAGCCCTCTCATTTTGAACTTAAATTTAAAAATTTAATGTATTAAATGTTTTTATGCTCAAGGAAAGCCGAGTCGTTGTCTTTGTATAGGCCGAGTTATTATAATATGTAGAGTTGCCTTTAATGGATGACAGTAGGTAGATCTAGATTCGACTCAGAATAGATGTTTATTGAATGTAATTTAATGAGGTAGGTGGAGGAAGGTGCGAAAAGCCCCTCCTTTGTAAAAAGATCTTGTATCAAAAATTCAGGAGAGTTAGGAGAATGAGTTAGTTTCTAAGGATAGCATAAGAGAGGAGAGGAGAAAGAGATGAAGACTATGTTGCAGTCCAACTTTGTACAGATTATAATTAACATTCAGATTTTAATACAAGGAGCATATTTCCTTGCCTATGAGTTTTTTGTGTCTATGTTCTATGAGTTTTTTGAATGTGTTTGAATGTTTACTGTGTGTTCATGAATGTTGTGAGTATATGAATGTTTTCCTTTGTAGGAATTAGATAGAATTCTCTATCTATAATTTTCTGAGTGTTCCGGGCTCTTTAGGATTGTGCAAGGAGTGCACACTAGAGTTCAATGAAGAGCGTGTCAGGTGGGCACACCGGAACTGTTCCAAAGCTTAGAAGGAATGGTGCAAGAGAAGGCACACTAGAGTTAATGAAGACTCTAAGGATTCAACGCAAGGCATGCACGAGAACTCCATTTTGAGTTCTGAGAGGAGGTTTCCAAGTGGGCACACCAGAAGGTAAGTGCAAGTGTGCACATAAGACCCGTGCAAGGCGTGCACCGGGCCAACACTTGGAAAGTGTTGAAAAAATTCTGAGGAAGAAAGAACGTGAGGAGTGCATAGGAAATCTCGTAAGTCATCAAGCTCAGAAGGAGGAGTGGAGATAGCCAGGAGAGTGCTGGAATAACACTTCAATACTGTTTGCAATATCAAGAGAATGAGTGCAGAGTGTCAGGAGGGCACAAGAAGTTGTTGAAGGAACAGAGGGTTGAGCCCCTTTGTCAGCCAAAGAATTCAAAGCTCAGGAGGAACAACACAAGTGTGCACAGGATATCTATAAGGCATGTAGAGATTGAAAATATTCTAAGTCCTAGACTGTGGGAGAAGCATAAGGAGTGTGCCCACATTTCATCAAAGTGTCGAAAAAGCTCAGGAAGAGTAGTGTTTTCCAAAATGATAGCAAAGGCCAAGGAGGCAGTCCTGGAGGAGAATAATCAAAGGTTAAGCCTTTGAAATTCTTTGAGAAATCCTTCATTTAGAAGGAAAGCGTAGTAGTAGCAGGGGAGGAAGCTACAACGACCGTCAGATCGGTTGCAGAAATTGATCTAGACGGTCATATCTTAAGTCCAGACTGGAGGAGGAGCATGCATGGAGAAGAATAGATCTCAGTCGTCAGATCTAAGTGTGAGGATTGACAACTTTCATATCCAGGTGAGATGCACGGGTTTTAATCATCAACATCCTTCAGACTTTGCTAATTCAGAGTTTTTCTATGTTTGGATGCAATGAATATAAGATTCCCGAAGTCCCGAGGATCTGAAGCAAATATTGATCGTCCATCAGTAAGGACACGTGTCAGTGGATCGTTGAGTCTGAAAGAGCGACCATCTGGGAGAATAGAGTTGCAGAGTGTTCAAGACTCCCGAAGCTTCGAAGTACCAGAGCAGATCCTCACTGTTGAACAGGAGGACACGTGGCACCAGATTTGAGAGTTCGGAGATTTGGTACTCCATAGGATTCAAGGCATAAGTTGTTTGGAGTTGATAACTCCCGAAGGTCGAAGGCCGGAGTTAATCTCGGTCATCCATTTGTGGGGATGTGTGGATCAGAGATCACGCCTCCAAGTCACTTCAGAGATTTTGTACTCTGGAGGTTTGTGTATGTTAGCAGTTTGGAACTCCTGAAGGCCGGAGTCCCAGAGTAGATATCCATCGTTGATTTCTAGAGAGTGGAGGAACGTAGATTTGAACCCTTTATAGGTTCACCAGTTCGACACTCCGGGGGATTGGAGGGTTGTATATTTGAAATACTCTGAAGCCTGGAGCGCAGAGTTAGTATGGACCATTGATCCATGGAGAGTGTCAGTCGTCCAATCCGCAAGTCCAGAGCTCGCGGATTCGTAGGAGTTGAGGTTTTGTGGTGTTGAAACTCTTAGAGCTCGAAGTGCCTAGAGTTCTGAAAGAGCGCCTTTTGGGTTAGGGCCTAGTCACAGCCCACGGTCACATGAGGAGTTCACCGAAGAGAGGGGCTAGTGCCTGAAATTGATTTTAAAGGTAAATGGGCTTAGGGAAAAGCGTTTGCGGGTTTAGCGTTTGGCCCGCACAAGGAAAGAAAAAGGACATGTGGAAAAGGTTTCTTCGGGTTCAGTGGGAACCTGTGAGCCGATTCGGCTCCCGGTTTTGAACGATCCTAGACTGAGAGGTAGAGTGGACCCCAGGACAGGGTGGGGGTCTGCATCAAAAGATGTAGATGAATACTATGTATGAAATGCAAGCTAAATTAACAGTAACCTACTTTAATCTATCCTAGCTAGGAGCATACTAAAGTGACTAGTGAGTTGTAAATTGAAACCAAATCATGCACTACTTCTACACAAATAACTAATATAAAAGAGAAAGATCATAAACAAGTGCATACAAGTATGTATAACAAGAGTAGTATATATTACAATAATGCATACATTAACAACTCAAAAATCTCAAGGCATTAAGATATTTAAAGAAATACTCTAAATTGAAAAATAGCGTGGAATGTATGAGAATTAGTCTATAACAACATAGCATTCTTACAATCCATAGGAACTGTGTTCATCTTCACCAGAAGAAGTTCTCAGCTCATATTTTTTCATACACAAGAATTCCTTCTATAACAGTTGGCCCTGAGGGCTTCTCAATATCCATTAACAAAGTATAAGTCCTTGAATCAATTCTTGAGTTTATACATTACTTGAAAATCCCAAAAAAATCATTTTCAAATGGGGTTCTATTCAATTTTATACAAATGTTTAGTAACCCCTATGTGACTCTTCATCTTCTTCTTGAAGGAGCAGTTACAAAACTGGTTCACCTTCTCATTCCTAATGACAAGTGTATAGAATGGGACAAAATTGAGATTGGTTAGGAAAAGGACAAAACAAATGACATGTAATTTTTTCCTTTTCTTATGGATTTCTCCTGCTTAGGTATGTTGTCCAAACTTTCAATTGATCATATAGTGATTCAATCCTTTTGTACGTCAGTTGTTCTAATGTTGTGTTGATCAAAGCGATATTTTCCTCGAGAGTGCCCATATACTTTTCCAGTTTCGTCATGAAATCTTGTACCATAGTATGAAGTTTTACTGGTTGTAGAAAGTGTTGATCAATGAGATCTGTGGAGACGAAGGTAGATGCTTCAACTACTTCCTTCCTTTGATTGGTGCTATCATGTACTGCATTCACTAGTTCTTCTCTTACCAAGTTCTTCCCAAGTTCATCTAGTCTCAGGAGCAGGGTGTTTCTGATTAATTCCCGAGAAGCTTTATGGATCCTCAAGCATATTGCCATGGATTTGGTGACTTCTCTATCATCCTTTTTTCCTATCTACTAGCAATGATTCATAGCATATAATTTTTTCTTCCTCTCAGCTTTTGATGGCCAGTAAATCTCAGGTGGTGCATTTGGATTCTCTTATATCCATCCGTCTATGTCTGATATGCCTTCACGAATGGTGTTGTATTGTGACAACTTCATCTGTATATGATTATTTTTCTCAATGACAATCGCAACCACATTTTGGAAGAGGTGCAGATGGGAGTACATGTCAATGGTAGCTCCTTCCAACTCGTTTATGACCTTTTCAGTGTTGATTTTGAAGCTTTGGAGGCTCCTCTCATCAATATTTACCTGTTGAAGTCTTTCCTCCGGTTCTCTAATCCTTGACTCCTTATCTTAATTTTGTCAGCATAATATATGGATGTTTTCTATGTTTGAAATCATGAATGCAGAGCCATCCTTAGCTGTGGAAACGGGGCCTTCTCTGACATCTCCTGTGACTGGGACATGTGTAACCACTGAGATAGGGGCTCCTTCAGTTACCGACACTTTCTTTACATCTTCCTGCATGATCCTACTATTATTATTGTCATAAGTGAATCTCCTCAGATCCAACACTTCGCTCGACTGAAATGGATCCCAGAGCCCGAGTGCTAAACCGCTTCTTGTCAAATATGTTTCTAGACCTGCAGTAGATGTTCCTCGAATATCCACCTCCATGGAATGTGTATCTTCATGTCTGTCCTCTGTGTTTTTCTTTTGTCTCTCTTCTTTAGCAACTTTGTATTCTACTTTTTTTGTTGCTTTCTCTGCTTGCTCCACTGCTACTCGTTCCTTCATTTCTTGTCCTAGTTAAACTTTAGCTCTAGCTTTGTTAGCCTCAATATTTTGCTTCTTCTTGCTCGCGTCATTTTTCTTCTTTAAAACTTTTTCTTTTTACCTCCTCTTTTTCTCTGTTGGTACCTCTTATTCTCCCTTTGTATATCCCGAGTGTTATGAGATGGAAATATAGGAGAGGTTGTTACTGCTTTGGAACTCACTCTAGTGAAAAGCAGGGTCTATTTTCTTTTCTTTTCTTTCTAAAGGGGGAGGGGCAGGCTCCTCATAAAAACCCAATTATTATTATATGGCAGGAGCATTACCAATAAAAGTAATTATCTCAAGAGGTGGATGTCACCAATTGCTTTCACCACTTGCTGGCAGGAAAACATTTATGTGTAGCAATTGCACCAAGGGGTGACGTTTATTCCAAAGGAATTGCGAATGAGTAGGAGCATGGAAAAGGATGATTATATCAATACTTTTCTTTAGTCAAGTAACATAGTTGAATACCAAACTATGTATATTGGATAAACTAGATAAAAGGAGAATCGATTAAAGTGGACCATCAATCGAATGCAAGTCAAAAGTTTGATGAAGAAGAAAGGCCTAGATCCACAAGCTCAAACTTGAATGCAATCAAGTTGAATAGTCGCACAAAGTCTTGTAATATTTCTTTTCTTGAAGCGACCAGAATACAAATAAGTTAGATGGAGGTTTCACGTGAAGAAGATAAATTGAGTAACAATCAATATTTAATTAAAAAATATCCTCATTTTGCACTGGAATATAAAGACAAAATTTATGTAAGGTTGGAAATCCATGTACGATAGAAACTAGAAGGTCAAAAGTTGGGAAACTAGAGGGCCAAGAGTCATTGGAAAAAAATGATAAACATAACCATTGCAGTCGTGCACACAATCCTCTTTTTGACATTGTAAGTCATCTTCATATGTTAATAAGAGACGTTGTTAGCTTGTGTTTTATACTCTTGCAACTTGTGATTAGTTGTAGAGTATTCTCATCATTCATAGTTTTCCTAAAGCTTATGGGGACGAATATTGCAATCTGTAGACTATTATCATGCTTGTAATGTCTATGCTTACCTAACTTATGCAACAATAACAAATTGATGTGAAGATGGTATATTTCAGTGACTTGTAGGCTATCCTCGATTTCTCATAGCTTCTCTAAGGTTTGCATAGGGTGCAATTAGTGGACTATTCCCCTTATTATTTGTATTTCTCCCTTTGTTCCATGTCAATTGATACTCAAAATCATCCTAGCTATGATCGTATTAGTTGCATTTCACATATGCACTTATAGTTGCATTTCATTTAATTCATAAACCCATATTACAACAATTGGGTCAAAACTTAAGTGTTCACCAATTTCTATGGAGGAAGGTCTAATTGGGCCCTTTCATCGGATGAACTTGTGAGGTTGACAATGGGACATTTTCTTAAATCAACAATACGACATAACCTTACCTTCACTAGAGGTTAAGTACACAACTCAAGTTAGGTTACTATCCTTTGTAGCTCTAGTAAGCTATAATATTACCTTCATCAATGGGTAAGTACACAACTCAGGTCAAGTTATCCCTCATGGCTTAGGGAAGGAATATATCCTTGCATGAGTTATGTTCTTACCTTAGCCCTAGGTAAAAAAATTCAGAACCTTACTATCACTATGGGTAAAACCTTGTAGATCACCTAGATCATAGTGAATGGTCATTCCTTTACCATAGAAATAAGGTTATCCTAACCCTAAGTAAAGCTTAGGGATGGGGCCTTACTCACCCGAGCTATTAACTTATAAAAAAAGTTGGTATTGTTGGTTGAGGTGGTTTGCCCGAATGGTTGGGAGGTAAGTCTCACACTCTCCCCACCTGGGTTCAAATCCTCAATGATGCTTTGGCACATTGTGATAAGGATAGAAGGGTAGATTCCCCCCGGGAGTGGGACCCCCCTCACAGGTGTGTCTCTAGATGTCTCATCTCTTGCTAAGTCATAAGTTTCTTGCTAGGCATTAGCTTGCGGGTTGTTGGAACTAGCATAGTGGTTATAGTGGCAGCCAATCAGATTTGAACCTAGGCCTTGCCTAGGTAATCCCAACCAATTATTGATTCCTCTAGATATTAAAAAAAAAATTGTTATTGTTGAACATCACATTCTAAGATAATGCAACAAAGAATTGAACAAGTGTCCAAAAATGAGTTAGAAGAGATCTAAGTTACAACAAAGTGAAAAACCTTTTTTCAATAACAAAGTGGGAAAACCATCTTACACTTTATTTTTATTAATATTTTGTGTACCTTTGTCACAAATTTGTATATGGATGAGACATATATAAACTACTGTAAGAATAAGAATAATACATGATTATTATTATTCTCAATCCTCATTGCTTTAATAGTTCATGATGATGGGTGGAGTGTCCACTAGAAATGTTGGACGTTTCAAAAACTCCATACACAGTTTATATCCATAAATCTAATACAACAATAAATGATTAGTTTAACCCCTACCTACTAGTAAGATGATTTGATATTTATTTTTCCCTAGTAGTGAGAGGATTTGATATTTATTTTTCGTAATCCTTTTTTTTGTGATTGGCAAAATCAACAACTAGTCGGGCACGTGCTCTCTTGACACATGGTCGTATTATCTAACTGCTACAACTATAACCTCTAGGCATGCCAACGTGTCCCCTCACGCGGCACACGGTAAGTCGATGGTTTTGAACCGATGACTTCACATAACATAGTGCCTTAATAGTGCACTCCATCACTAATTGTTCTACACCCCAAGGGAATTTTTAACTGAAGAAAATGGGGGTGGGATTTGATCCACTTATGTGTGCATGGGTCATGATGCCACTTAATATAGTATCTATGGGTGCAACCACATGTTCGACCACTACCTCAAGGTACCCCCATGGCTCCAAGTAAAGCCCTCACGGGAATTGAACCTTTCCCAACTATGAAAAAATCCTCTCTTTCCACCATTGGATCCAATCCCTTTGGGCTATTTTTCGTAATCCTTTGATTGAGTAAAAAATCATGATCATAAATTATATTAAAGCAAGATTAATTTTTAGCTTGGTTATATTTACAATTGTTAAAAATATATATTGTATTTTTTAATTAATTTGTTGTCTATATGAAGAGAATGTAGATGATACTTATATATTAGTATATAATGAATATGTTTGTTAGTTATATTTTGTGTTTGTAACATCCCCATTATAATCCCTAGTTTAATTAATGCTTATGTGGATATAATATGTGGCTATGGCCAAGCGATGTGATATGTGAATTGTATTTCAATGTTTTAATAATAAAATGTGATGCCACCTGCTAAAGGGGACATTGACAAGAGATGGGGGTTGAATTAATCCACAAGAGAGGGAATTGTCTAGAACAATGGCCAAGAGGAGGGTCAAAGGGGGAAATACCCATGTATATTAATTTAACCCCTTTTTCCTAAACTTGTGTATCGTATACGAACCTTCTCATTTATGATTGAGTGTTCCCAAAGCTAATCATTGAATACATGTAAGAGGGTGGGTGTGCGTGGTCACATCCCAAAGTCATTGGGCACATGGGGGTTGAGTACAATCAGCTTGGGGAAGAGTGTGAGTCAAGAAAGGCAAGCCACAAGAGAGGAAATTTGTATGGGTTGGGACAATAGTTTTTACAGACATCAAGTTTTGTGCATGGGAAGAAAGGGGAGACTAAGAAAGAGAGTTGAGAGCGGGTGCAGCCGTCGAGGACGAACTCTGGAGACAAAATGGAGTGAATTGCAACTGGAGAACATAAGAGCTAGGTTTTCAGGCCTGAAGAGTGAACTCCTGTATGATTTGCACTAAAACAACAAGTGTTTCTTGTTGGTTTGTCGATAGTTTTCCTAGCAGCAAGTTCCCTTGAGTTCCCAGCTGAGAGATTCCCAGTTACTTGCGCCAGAGAGACCATGATAAACAAATGGCACATTCCTTGGGTTAACCCTGATAAATGGATGGTACATCCCTTGGGTTATACCTAATAAACTTATGTTATATCCATTGGGTTATCCATGATAAATGAATGGTGCATTCCTTGGGTTGGGCAGGTTGGGAGGAAGAGAGATGGTAGAAAAATAAGGATAGTTGTAGGAAAATATCAGTTGGGTTATGAGTTTTATGAGCTGTGAGTGGACTGTGAGAGACCACCCTCTTTTCTGGATTACTAGCCTTAGCTCGAGGGTGACTGGTTGTTGATATTTGGAACAATCAGTCTATGGTTGGGTGCAACGTTAGTTCCAAGCAGCTGGTTGCACGATTCTTGTTTAAAGATAAGTGTTTTATCTTGTTGCTGAGTTATTTACATGTGTTATTGTTCTACGTGAACTCTGCGTAAATGAGAATGACGTATATGTTGTTGTAATGAGTGTTTTAGTTGCATTTCATGTTGATTATTAGCATGCTTTAGATGCATATGTTTTATGGTTATAAACAGTAGCTATTTTTTTTCAGGTTTGTAGCTGTAAGCTACAAGAAATTGTCTAACGGTAAAATAATTACTTTAGTTAGCAGAAGTTTCATTTTTATGTGTATTCTGCACCATAAGGTTCCTCAGTTGGGATGGGGAACTATTACATTATGGTATCAAAGTCGTAATAAAGATATTTCTATGTGGCCTGGCTCAGCCTGGGTGTTGGGAATGTGACAAAGTGGTATGAGAGCGCAATTTTCAACACTGAGCCTAGATACGCTGAGTTAGCAGAATGTTGAAGCGGAAATTCATAGAGAATTAATTTCTAGAATATGTATGCAACTTGTTTATTTAAATTAATGCAAGTAAAAAATTAAGAGAAATTACATGGGTAATGTGAAGAATTGAGCCTCTTTGGAAATTAAAAAAAAATTAAAAAAATCGGAAAAAATTGGGTACGGAAATATTTTTTTGTACGGTGACATCAACATGACATGGAGGCCACATGTCAGATGGTGTGGTAGAAGAAAGACGTGTATTGCCACCATGGAAGGTACATGTTGGATGGGATGACAGTTGGCGGGTGATGTGGGCCATGTGGCAGGCCAACTGTCAGTCCCACAAAACCGCGGTAAGATATTGGAATTTTTCTAAGTGTTAAGTCTATGAGTCCACGTAGATGGAAAAATGGTTAAGTGTTGAGACTTCTCGGATGGACTTATGAAAGGAAGGATATAATATGATGAGTTCGCGTAGATGGAAAAAAGGTTAAGTGTTGAGACTTCTCAGACGGACTTATGAAAGGAAGGATATAAGATTATGAGTCTGTGAGTCCACGTAGATGGAAAAATGGTTAAGTGTTGATACTTCTCAGGTAGAATTATAAAAGGAAGGATATAAGATTATGATTTCGCGAGTCCACGTAGATGGAAAAATGGTTAAGTGTTGAGACCTTTCGAATGGACTTATGAAAGGAAGGTTACAAGATTATGAGTTTGTGAGTTTGCAAGTCCGTGAGTCCGCGAAGGAAAAAGAAGCCAAGTGTTGGTGGTGGGTTCATGAAGGTATGACGAAGAGATATGACTAGATCCACGATGAATCCATTAAGACGTATCAATGATGGAGATCTAATCAATAAATGATCCAACGGTTTCTAAGCATTGCTACTATGTTGCACGTGCTAATGAATGTTACTTCATTGTTTTTCCACCATAACTATTCGCTCAAAACTTGGATTGAGGCATGAGGACAGTCGTTGGAAAGATGTTTCGAAAATGAGTGGCATCTTAATATTCTTTGTAATTTAAAATGAATAATAACCTATAATCTAATTGATAAATATTTTGAAATATGTTTAATTCTAACAATAATTATTGCATGGACATTCTTGCAGAATTAGAGATACAAAAAAGCATATTTTAGTTCCTACATGAGAACTAGAGACATGGAAGATGCTCAAGGGTTTTATAGCCATGAAGAAGAAATTGGAGGTATGCATACCAACATGGGTAATGTTGAGACTGAGTCTAATGGGAGAAGAGACATGCACGGGATTGTAACTATGAGAAGCCTACAAAAAGAAGTGCAAAGTTATAGGGACAATAATGAGAGGATCATGAAGGCTCAAGAAGAGATACTCCAAAGCCTAAATATGCTACATAAGCAAGTTAACAAGGACTCTGGCACCAAGAAAGTAGCTAGTGCTAGACAAGTATCAACATCAAGATCCCATAGAAAAAGAGATGATCATGGGAATGATAGGAAATCAAGAAGCATGAGTAGATGCCATCATTCTCCAAGGCATTCCACCAGAAGAACTCATGTAAATTTAGGTTCGGGGAGCAGCCCAAGTGTTTCTCTTGTTCGGAGGCAAAAGAGAAGACTTGAGGCATACATCTTGTAGGGCGAACTCAGGAAGATTAAACCACCAAATTTCAATGGTGAGCACAAGAAAGGAGAGGATGTTGAGGCCTGGATATCAGAAATGAAGAAATATTTTCAACTACATGATTACCCATCCTGGGTAGAAGCTAGAATTGCCACCTATCATTTGCAAGGAAAGGCAACCGTGTGGTGGGATCAACTGAAGCAAACCAAGAATCTTGATGAGAAAAGAATCTCATGGAGGCAGTTCAAGGGATATTTCCAAGATAAATATTTGTTTGAGCATTACTATGAAAGAAAGATGAAAGAGTTCTTTGAACTCAAGTTGGGAACCATGACAATGGAGGAATATGAGAAGCGGTTCTTTGAATTGTTGAAGTATGTTGACTTCATCAAGGATGAGAAAGTCAAAATCCAAAGGTTTGTAAGTGGGTTACCCTCTTTCTACAATGACAAGATTCAATATGATAACCCAAAAACCTTGGAGGAAACCATAAGGAGAGCAAGGCATCTGTATGAGCAAAGCAAAGGAAGACCAATTTTCCAAAAAGCTTGGAATGACAAGATGAAGGATAAGAAGGATCAAAGGCACAAGGGTTTTAAGCCACCATTTTTCATGAATAATTTCCAAGCGAATCAACACGATCAAGTCGCACAAAATGAATACAAGACTGCAGATTCATTTGGAAAAAGGCTAAGGCAGCAGCCAGTGAAATGTTGGGAATGTGTGGAAAATCATCTATATAGGGACTGCCCTCAGAAAGGAGAAAGAATGAGGATTGTCCACAACACTCAGGAGGCTGAAACAATGGAATACATGGGAAGGAGCATGTCGAGGATTTATTCAGCCTTGGATAACAAGCAAGTTGAATACAAATCTCCCATGATTCAAGTGGAAGGTAAGATCAATAATGAGCTCATAGAAATTTTAATTGATTATGGAGCTGACCATAGTTACATAAATGCTAAAATTGTTGAAAGATTTCACTTGCAAAGAAGTAAGCATAATAAATCTTGGTTAGTTCAGTTATCCATGGGGGCTAAGAGGAAAATCAATGAGTTGGTTAAAGATTGTCCGATAGACATGAATGGACTCAATACAAAGGTGGATGTAAACATCATACCATTGCGTTCATATGATTTTCTAATCGGCATGGATTGGTTGGAGAAACATCATGTTGTCCTAAACTGTTACAACAAGACAATCACATGTCTTGATGAGGAAGGGAAGCAAGGCAAGATTCAAGACTTCCCAAGAGTTGTAGTTGTTAGAGAAATTTCAACTATGCAATTGAAGAAGAGCTTCACGAAAGGATGTCAGATGTTTGCATCCCATATGGAGGAGGAAACCAAAGACA
The DNA here is from genome assembly GCA_009831015.1 of Picea engelmannii. Classification (NCBI taxonomy): domain Eukaryota; kingdom Viridiplantae; phylum Streptophyta; class Pinopsida; order Pinales; family Pinaceae; genus Picea; species Picea engelmannii. Next base: position 262,626 of record ML797625.1, on the reverse strand, counting down.
AAGTGGCAAGTATTGAAGACCATCCAGTTTTGAGGGATTTTGAAGATGTTTTTAGAGAAATTTTGGGACTACCACCAAAAAGAGACATTGATTTCTCTATTGATTTGGTGTAAGGAAATTCCCCAGTGTCTAAGACACCTTACAAAATGGGCACACCAGAGCGAAAGAGTTACAGATGCATCTTGAAGAACTTTTGAAGAATGGGCACATACACCCAAGTGCGTCACCTTAGGGAGCCCCAATTCTTTTTGTGAAGAAGAAGGATGAAACCTTAAGGTTGTGTATTGATATCAAGCATCTTAATAAGGTTACCATAAAGAATAAGTATCATTTTCCAATAATTGATGATTTGTTTGATCAACTGAAGGGTGCAAGAATATTTTCGAAGATTGACTTGAGATCAGGCTATCATCAAGTAAGGATAAAGGAAGAAGACATCAACAAGACACCATTCAGAACAAGATATGGGCATTATGAATTCACAGTAGTGCCATTTGGGCTATCAAATGCCCTAACAGTTTTTATGTGTCTAATGAATGGAGTGTTCAGGGAGTACCTAGACAAGTTTGTGATTGTGTTATTAGATGATATCCTCGTCTATTCTAAATCAAAAGAGGAACATGAGCATCATTTAAGAATGGTGTTGCAAGTTTTAAGAGAGCATAAATTGTATGCTAAGTGAAGTAAGTGCATCTTTTACCAAAAGAAGATTCACTACTTGGGGCATATAATTTTAGCAGCAGGGATAGAAGTTGACCCTGAGAAGATAGATGTCATTAGAGGATGGCCAATGCCAAAGAATGTGACAGAGGTTAGATCATTCATGGGTCTTGTCGGTTATTACCGAAGATTCATAAAAGGGTTCTCAACGATTGAAAGTCCAATTCTTTGCAAAAGAAGGGAGTGAAATTTGAATGAACTTCCAAGTGTGAAGAGAGTTTTCAACAACTGAAGGAAATATTGACAAGTGCACCAATATTGAAGATTGTAGATCCAAATGAATATTTTGTTGTATGCATTGATGCATGCAAGGAATGAATCAATGGAGTTCTTAGTCAAAGGGACCATGTGGTATGCTATGAGTCCAGAAAATTAAAAGAGCATGAGAGGAATTATGCTACACATGACTTGGAGTTAGTAATGATTGTACATGCATTGAAAATGTGGAGGCATTACCTTATGGGTAAGAAGTTTGAACTAAGGGCAAACCACTGTGGTCTAAAGCATTTGTTTGGACAACCAACACTAAATGCTAGACAAACTAGATGGCTGGAATTTTTGAGTGAATGTGACTTCGAAATTAAGCATATAAAAGGAAAAGAAAATCAAGTAGCTAATGCACTCAACAAGAGAGCTCATGAAGTGCATGTGGAAACCATCAACATGTACAAGACATATATGAAAGATCAAATTATTGCAGTAGTGAATTTAGATCAACAAGAAAATAAAAGAAACATTACAACAAGGTAATTTTTGGTAGAAATTTAATTTTTATGAGCTGAAATAAGATGGAATTCTCATGTACAAGGGAAAAGTGTATGTGTCGAATTCCAATGAACTAAAAAATTTAGTTCTGAAGGAAATGCACAATGTGACATATGTCGGGCACCCGGGATATCGGAAGACAATTGCAACTATGAGAAGCCAATACTTTTGGCTGGGAATGAAGAAGGAAGTGGCTAAGTACATAGCCAGATGTCTAGAATGTCAAAAGGTAAAGACAAAACATAGACACCCCACATGTTTGCTACATCCATTGCCCATTCTGGAATCGAAGTGGGAAGTAGTTACAATTGATTTTATTACTAAGCTAGACATAAAGACTACAAATAAGACAACAAATATTGCAGAGATTTTCATAAAGGAAATTGTCAGGTTACATGGAGTGACTAAGACAATAGTTTCAGATAGAGATCCAAAGTTTACTTCGAATTTTTGGAAAGGTTTGTTCAAAGTCTCTGGAACAAATACAAATCTTAGTATGACGTATCATCCAGACTCAGATGGGAAAACAAAAAGGACTAACAGGATAATTAAGGACATGCTTAGAATGTATGTGATGGATCAGGCATCAAAGTGAGAAGATTATATTCATTTAGTTGAATTTGCCTATAATAATGGGTATCAAGCCTTATTGAATATGAGTCTGTTTGAAGCATTGTATGGCATAAAATGTAACACTCCCGTGAGTTGGGATAATCCAGCATACAGAGCAGTTGTTGGTCCATAATTGTTAAAAGAAATGGAAGAGCAAATGGAAAAGATAAAGCATAATTTAAAGGTTGTCCATGATAGGCAGAAAAGTTATGCAGACAAGAATAGAGTTTTCAAATATTTTAAAGTAGGCGAACATGTGTTTTTGAAAGTGAAGGCAAAGGGAAGTTAGCTAATATTAGGAAGCTGCCCGAAGTTGGCAGCGAGATATTGTGGGCCTTTTGAAATATTAGAAAAGATAGGTTCAGTTGCATACATGTTAGATTTTCCTTCATCCATGAGAGTGCATAATGCATTTCATGTGTCATTGTTAAAAAAATATGTGCCTGATCCTAACCACATAATTGATTGGAATGTGATTCAGGTGGAGCACGAAGGGGATTTCCAGGTGGAACCAATATGTATCCTAGACCGGAAAGTCAAAGTGCTCAGGAACAAAGCCATAAGGCTGGTAAAGGTTCAATGGACCTGCTACGGTCCTGAAGATGCTACATGGGAGCATGAAGAAAACATGCGAGAAGAGTACCCGCAAATTTTTGATAATTTTGAAGAAGACAGAATGCAAGACTCCATTTTGGAAAGCTAGATTTCTGGAGCCACATCTTAGAGTCCTAGCCAACTGCGTCGGGGACCTTGATAAACGAATGGATCATTCCTTGGGTTAGCCTTGATAAATGATTGGTACGTCCCTTGGGTTAACCCTAATAAACGAATGGTGCACTCATTGAGTTGGCCAGTTGAGTGGAACAAAAGATTGATGGTTGGAGCCGTTAAATTGCAGAAATTTTATTTCTAAGTATTGTGATGTAAATTTGCACACACACACACACACACACACACACACACACACATATATATTAGCATAGAAGTGCACCGAGGATGGCGCACAATTGTAGGAGAGGGGGAATGTAACATCCCCATTATAATCCCCATTTTAATTAATGCTTATGTGAATATAATATGTGGCTACGACCAAGCGATGTAATATGTGAATTGTATTTCAATGTTTTAATAATAAAAGGTGATGCCAGCTGCTAAAGGGGACATGGACAAGAGATGGGGGTTGAATTAATCCACAAAAGAGGAAAGTGTCTAGGATAATGGCCAAGAGGGGGGTCAAAGGGGCAAATACCCATGTATATTAATTTAATCCATTTTTCCTAAACTTGTGTATCGTATACAAACCTTCCCATTTCTGATTGGGTGTTCCCAAAGCCAATCATTAAATACATGTAAGAGGGTGGGTGTGAGTGGTCACATCCTAGAGTTATTGGGCACATGGGCGTTGAGTACAATCAACTTGGGGAAGAGTGTGAGTCAAGAAAGGCAAGCCACAAGAGAGGAAACCGATATGGGTTGGGACAACAATTTTTACAAACATCAAGTTTTGTGCATGGGAAGAAAGGGGAGACCAAGAAAGAGAGTTGGGAGCGGGTGCAGTTGTGGAGGGTGAACCTTGGAGCGTAACTAGAGCGAATTTGAGCTGGAGAACTGAAGAGCCGAGTTTCCAGGCCTGAAGAGTGAACTCTTGTGTGAGTTGCACTAAAACAACAAGTGTTTGTTGTTGGTTTAATGATAGTTTTCCTAGCATCAAGTTCCCTTCAGTTCCCATTTGAGAGATTCCTAGTTACCTGCGCCAGAGAGACCTTGATAAATGAATGGCACATTTCTTGGGTTAACCCTGATAAATGCATGGTACATCCCTTGGGTTATCCATGATAAACTGACGGTACATCCCTTGGGTTATCCCTGATAAACGAATGGTGCATTCCTTGGGTTGGGAAGGTCAGGAGGAAGAGAGATGATAGAAAAATAAGGATAGTTGTAGGAGAATATCAGTTGGGTTATGAGTTTTATGAGCTGTGAGTGGACTGTGAAAGACCACCATTTTTTTTGGATTACTAGCCTCAGCTCAGGGGTGACTGACTGTTGAGATTTGGAACAGTTAGTCTATGGTTGGGTGGAACGTATGTCCCAATCATCTGGTTGCATGATTCTTGTTTAAAGATAAGTGTTTTATCTTGTTGTTGAGTTATTTACATGTGTTATTGTTGTGCGTGAACTCTGCATAAATGAGATTGACTTATATGATTTTGTAATGAGTGGTTTCGTTGCATTTCATGTTGATTATTAGCATGCTTTAGATGCATCTGTTTTATGGTTATAGACAGTAGCTAAAGTTGTTTTAGATTTGTAGTTGTAAGCTACAGGAAATCGGTTAACAGTAAAATAATTACTTTAGTTAGCAGAAGTTTCATTTTTATGTGTATTCTGCATCGTAAGGTTCCTCGCTTGGGCCGAGGAACGATTACATTATGGTATCAGAGTCGTAATAAAGAGAGTTTTATGTGGCGTGGCCCAGCCTCGATGTTGGGTACGTTACAGTGTTGTTGATTAGATTTAACTTGAGTTGTCACGTAGGAGAAATGTCATTGTCCTTACTTGAGTTCAAATCTCACTTGTGACATGTTTCACTCTTCATAAACTAATTATTACCGAGGCCATGAATCATGAAAAATATCTTATTCTTACTTACAAGTAGACAGACAAATAAAATAAATAATTACATATAAAAAATCAATTAAATAAGACAAATAAAATAAATAATTACATATAAAAAATCAATTAAACATTATACACTTACAATAATAATTAATATCTAAACTAACCATTATTTATATTTCATAACTATAACTTCGATATTAATAATATACCCATACACTTAATATACACCTTTGATACATTTATGAAAACGTCTTACACCTTCTTGGGTAATATTAATTATTATAAGTTAGTCATACACAATTTCACATCTATATGTACCCTTATAATTGATTTTAAAGTTTTATGTACACTTATAATTGATTTTAAAGTTTTTTTTAAACTTTTATATATATATATATATATATATATATATAATTTTATATCTATAATTATATAAAGCATTTAGATAAAGGTTAAATTATAACCATGAATAATATTTGGTATTTTGTATAAAATTAATGTTAAATGTTATTATATAATTACACAATTTCATTGAAGGTAGTTTTAGTGATGATTACAAGGGATATTAATTTTCATGGGGATATTATTTAGGCTAAAACCATATTTTGATCTTGAAATAAGGCCTAAAACTATTTCTAATTAGTTAAGAGCTTATCTTCTTCGAACATAAAGACACAAGTTAATGACCCCAAACCTAAAAACATCTTGTAAGAATGGAAGTCTATCCCTATACAAACCATCAATGAATTATCTTAGATCATATAATTTTCCTTAAATAATACAGGGTTTACAATAACAACTAATATTCATTATCTTAAATATTCATTAAAAATAGAATTATAACATATTTTACTATTTTGATTTTTTATACAATCTCATAAATTTTACCACCTTAAAAATTCTATAAATTAAAACTTCAACCCATAAAAAAATAAAATAAACACTTTCAAAAATAAATATAAAATAATAAACAATATAATCATCACCTCAAGAAAGATGATTATAATGTACTTTTCCTCGTATCTACAAGATATATAACCAATATTCACACATGTTATAGTGCATTGAACGGGATGGATAGGTTGTACTTCTCCTCCCACCAAACTTTTCCATTAAATGCAAACCCATAGTCATAACAAACATTGACACGTATTCATATAGAAAGTTTTACATGTGCATCAAAAGGGAGTGTAGGATAAGGGTACTAAAATTATATTTAAGTTTTTAAATATGAATAGTTTATTTTTGTTTAGTTATTAAAATTTAATAAAAAAATAATAATAATTAAAGTTTTAAAAGGAATGGTTTTTGAATATTTTTTTTATTTGAAGGAGGATATGAAGATAAACTTTTCGGGATACAAGGTTAGATAAATAATTTATGGGTAAATTATATATAGTTTGTCAATTTACTGACAATAAATAAATATGTTATATATGTTATTGACGAATAAAGACTTTTCTTCACAATCATTTAAATTATATTTAATTAATAATTAAAATTATATTAATATATGAATTATAGTTTTAATTATTGTAAGTAATTTTATTAAACAATCTAGTGTAAATGTTGATAAATAAATTAATTGATAAATATGTTTTGTATTAGTTAATGTTAAATTAAAGTTTTTACTGTGAATTAAGTGCAACATTATTTTTAAGCAAACTCAAATTCTTCGGTCAATCTGTGTGTATTAGTTTAATGTTAGATTAAAGATTAAGTGCAACATTATCTTTAAGTAAACTCAAATTTTTTGGTTAATTTGTGCGTATTAGTTAATTTAGAATAAAGATTAGTTTTTTTGGACAACAACTTGTAAATTAGCTATGACATTTTCTTTAATAAAACCCATTATGTATTATTATTTTTATCTGTATTCTACCCGATGAGTATGTCATATCACAAAGAAAGATTATTCTTTCCTTAAAAAAAACAAGGGAAGTTGCAAAGCAACAAGTTCCTGCCCATTGTAAAACCTTTGAACCAAACCTTGCATGCCTTTAAGTCCTTTAAGTAAGTCCTTGGAACTAGACCTTACATACCTATAAGTAAGACCTTGGAACCATGCCAAACATGAGTAGCAACCAGTTAGAGTGGCAAGTGTGTGGTTGAAGCTGTTCAACAAGCAAGAGTGCCACATAATGATACATTGTTGATTGAACAAATGAGAAAATCATGAACATGTCAAAAGAGATAATGTAGCTAAAAAAACAAGTGACTGAGTTGAATAATAAGCAGTCATCTCACGATTCAAGGATAAAACATAAAAAACGATAAAATAGAGAGCCTTTGGGCATGAATTAGCTAACACTAAAGAAGTTGTGGAAGTTCAAACATGTGATTCTATGGCCCTATCAATTGCCAATAAACAAATTCAAGACAAAAATTCTAAGATAAAGGCCCTTGAAGTAGCTGCACTCATATTAGAACTAGCATGAATGGAAAGATGGGAATTCTTTTGATTATTGGGAATATCGAGAAATTGCTTAATAGAGGAGGCATGAATAGTGATTACCAATACTTTGATATTGGAAAAAGAAAAAACCTTTTTCTTTTTCTTGGGGAGTCTACACTAATCATCAAGCAAATTGAAAGCCTTTGAATGTCAAGCAAAAATTTGAGATTGAGGGTTGATGCAAGTGCCCACATTTTACAATAGATTTTTCCTATCGCTCTTTCATTCCAAATAACGTCATCCACTGGTAGGTCGAATGAGTTATGGGTCTAACCACCTTTCCTTGGGGAGATATATCATTGCATTTATGTGCTCATGGAATTCACGCACTCAATCATTGATTTCAATTAGGGATTGACCACCTTTCTTTAGGGGGATAAGATTGGGTGAATATGGACAGATATGAGTGACATGCATATCGAGGAACCAATGCAAACATTCTGCAAAAAAATCTAGTATATATTGGTATTGTGACTACATACCTAGAACCAAAGGTTCTATTGTAAAAACAATGAAAATAAACACCAAACAATGATCCAGGGCTAGTCCTTCTTAGGTTCCAGGTAGAAATAGGAGAAACAAGTACAAAATAGCCCAAGGATATGTAAATAGGTTGGAATGAGTGTTTAAAGTGACAATGTTTGTAGGTATAAGAATACACTTGTCTAAACCCATACCATTGAACATTGAATACACCTCACATGTCTTGCTTGCTTGACTAGCTTCACATTTGTGGAGTTACGAGGTAGGCATACTGCTTGGCGGAGAACCTACCATGAGCAAAACAAGTTGTCACGTGTTTCCATTCTTGATATTTTGTGCCAACCAAATTAGCGTGCGAACATGACCAACTATCAAACATGTCCTTTTCCATTGAAATATTAAGTTATTGTTTGCACAATGCATTACAAGAGTAATTTTTCTGCACAACTATGTCTACATGGTTGACATGCTTTCAAAACTCCTTTATGCATTTGGGTGGAAAAATCCATGTAAATGGTCAACTACTTCAATTCATCCAAAGGTGGATCATCTATTTATGTATGGTGGTTACGTCTCAAATCCCTTACTTTCTTTGCTATGGGTAAGTCATTCATTGTTTCTAGAATAGAGTAGGGCATGCCAAGTGTTTCTCTCTTACTGGCACTTTCCATCCCCCATTGCAGAGCAATCAAAGGAAGTGTAAAGTCCTAACAAGGAAGGTGCTTACTTGACCAAGAAAAAGAAAGAAAGGAAATAGAGACCGTGGTAGATCATCTTGTTCAAGAACAAGCATCTCTTCCATTTTGAGAGCCATACCCCACTATTCCAAAGCTAGCAAAGGCAGTGGAAAAAGTAACAACATGAAATGATGCATATGGGTGGTAAACTCCATGGAATTGGTTACTACTTTGATTAGTTCAAAGGTGGGTCATTTAGCTATGTATGGTGCCTGTGCCTCAAAACCCTTACTTTCTCTAATGCGGATAAGTCAATTATTGAGTCTGGAATTGAGTAGGGCATGTCAAAGTGTTTCTCTCTTGTTGGTGCTTTTCATCCAACACACAAAGGAATTATAAAGTCCTAACAAGGAAGGTGCTTACTTGACTAAGAAAAGAAAAGAAAGGCGATAAGGACTTGGGTAGATCATCTTGTTCAAGAGTGAGCATCTCTAGCCTAGTGTTTCAAAGCCACTAGAGGTAGTAGCAAAAGTAGCGACATGAAAGGCTCCTTCAATGTGCTATAAATGAATTATGTTATCTTAAATGTATCTAGGAATACATTTTTTGTTTTCTTCGTGTACTATAAAATGCTAACCCGTGCTTGTTGCTATGGCTTAGTCAAGTAGGAATGCTACAGGCTATTAACCTAGAATGAATGCTACAGGGTATGGATAAAATATGAAACTTGATGACAAAGACTCAAAACTAGTATTGGTTCAAAACAAAAAACTAGAACTATTTAGTATGGATCTTTATTTGGGTGGGGTGCTACCCCTTGTTCCTTATGTTGTCTCTTAACTCTACCTCCATCCTTGATACTTTGAATTACGAGTTTGAAATGATGCGAAAACTTAAATTACGAGTTTAGAATGATGCGAAGACAAACTACATCTAGATCAATTACAAATGAAATAAATGAAACATGCTTCAACTTATAAGTAAACAAAGTCAATTACAAATACTTCTACTACTTCTACTAAAATTAGAACTATATATATGTCTCCATGGTTAGTAAACAACAACTATCATTAAAGTGGCAACAACTTTCACTCAACAACAATAACTATTACCAAGCAACAACAACACATAACCTCACAATAGGCAAGGTTGTGCAATCAAATCATGACAATTCATATGAATTGGCTTAAGTCTTAAAAAGCCTCATAAGAAATAAAAAATGTTAAAAAATAATGTCAACTCATGCATGGCATTAAAGCATTTGTGAGTCTGTAACATTTAACAATGTGACAAATCTTTCCCATTCCTAACTTGAAACATCACAAATCATTTCATATTGCAAGTTGTCCGGAGATGAAGACAAATAGTTTGAATAATGAAAATAAAAAATTAAAGTTAAATTTTTTGCCTCGAGATGAATACAACAAATAAGAAGATAAACCGTTTGATTGATTGGTGAAAATAAAAGTTTATTTATTTTTTTAAATAAATTGATTTTTTTACTATATAATCGAAAAAATAATTGTTTCTTGGTTCAGGTTTTTAGGGTCTTACTATGTTTTCTGAGTTTTTTTTTATATCTTACTTATGCATCTCGGTCCTGCGTGGCCTAGTAGTCTAGTTACCTTTCAGTGGCATGACCATGGCAATGGTGGTTTCCCAACTGGGCATCGGAGCCATGCGATTTTTTGGACATCTGGCACAGTGATTTCTCTTCTGGGCACTGCGACCACGTGGCTAATAGCCCACAGACAACGATAATTTTATGAAAGCAATTAATACAATACAACACTCTAACTTACAAAAAAAAAAAAATACCCATTACTGAACGGATTCTTAAAGGGTATATATGTTTTGCATCTCCAGAAAAACATTTCATTTTAGAGTGTGAAGCTTTCAAAGATACTAGGGACAACTATGTAAGTATTTTGATAGCTAGCTCTTGGAATAATTTATTCAGTGAGGGGACAATGGAAAAATTGTGAGACCTCATCATCAAGTTAAACATGAAAAAAACTGAAATGCAAAAAACAATGTGTGAGACAATCAATCCCATAAGCTTTTATTAACCTCGTGAACTTTAAAATACTTTCTTCTTCTTAAAGTTAGATGCTTTCTGAATTAAAAAAACCTTCTATTAAAAAAAAGAAAAGAAGACACCTTAAGGATTTGGGTCCTTTCTAAACCTACTAGAAACTTTATTCAAACCTACCTAGCCAAAATTTTCACATTTTGAATTGCCAGCAAGCGAATGTCCCACGTTGCATTCAACGACTATTCCACAGATTAGCTTTCTTTCTCTTAAAACGTGGAACCGGTCCTTCCTACTAGGTCCTCGTCAAGCTATACACGTCCTCCACATGGAAGTATCTGGACTCTGAATCCTTATCCAACTGGCGTCTGTATATTTCTTACAAAGATCTGTCTGTGCATCACTGCAATCCAAGACTCTTTCAGTAGTGTAAGATCAACGACGATGGCGGAAGTAAAGAAAATAATGGTGGCCGTGGACGACAGCGAGTGCAGTCATCATGCTCTCCAATGGGCTTTAAGCAATTTGCATCTTTATGGAAGCGATGTATCTCTTGTGGTTTTTCATGCTCAACCATTGGCAGTCTTCAACAGCGCTGCAACAATGGGCGTAACATGTATGTTTCTCTCTCTCTCAACTGTTATTATTGTTCATATACCCCGACATATATGTTTGTTTGATGAGGCTCAAATCCTGAAAGACTAACGTATCACCTGGATTTGTGGATGGAGTCCATAGCTTCGCTAATGACCCTTGCTATATTTTTGCCTGATTGAAATTTCTTCTTGTGCTTAAATCCTTGAAGAATGCTTCCCTAGCTTTGTGGATTGCATCCATAGTGAAACACTGAACTTATTGGGATTTATCGACTGGTGATATTAGAAAAAATTGTGGTACTGCTCCCCACTTTCCACTGCAGCTTTTGCACTCATGCTGGTCTCTTATTTGATTTTGATTTTGACCTGGCAAAACTCAGTTTTGAAACATAATTTCATTTTTTATTAGTCACCCACAGTGTTGTTGTCATAGGTTGGGAGGTCCACATCAGCCATCATCATGGTCTAGCTCCTTACGATTTCAGTCAGATGGGTTTTACAGGTTTATGAAATTTGGTGAAGTTTAGGACTTTGGATAGTGGGGCTAGGTCAAGGGTTGCCATGGTCATTTATGATCTTGCCATGAAGGCTTTGATTCCACATATTCATGAGTTTATGTGTCCCATCTGCTGCCCCTCACAGATCATGCTTACCCCTCGAGATGCCTTTAGCTCCCCACACTTCAATTCATTTTGACCATACCTATTTTACTGCCTATTCCGCTCATCTTTCTTGGCTTATCCCTTGCTTCTTCTCCCTTCCCAGTGTCGTTTCCAATTTTGATTTCTTCTCTCACATTCTTTGAGATGCTGCCCTTAATTCTTTTCCCTACTCCATCCATAACCCCAGGTTTATTTGTTTTGCTGGGACTTGCACTATGGATCATTGCTATGACGATGAGTCAAAATCTATGCACAAACATCTTCATTGCTCATCATCCGTAGGGAGAATTGTTGTCTCCTGCAACATAAGAAACGAAAGGTCATTATGTCAAGAAGACTAGAACTATTTTCGATCCTTTGTACTTCCCCCAAGTCCTTTTGACATGCCCTCCTTGCAAGGAAAGCTTGCCTCCTGATGTTGACCGGCAATTTAGGGTCTCTCATGCTGCCATGCTTTATGATATTGTTGAGCAACCCTCAGCATAAGTCTCTTCCACTCTAACTTCATGTTATTTATTTACTTCGGAGAATGTCAAGGGAGTTAATAAAAATTTGAGCACTAGCAACGTTGCCAATGATGAGGGGTTTCAAGTCAAAGTTCCTTAAGCTTGGTGTTGATTCTCTTAGCTTCCTATTGCAGACCTCTTTAACAAGATGGTTTGTTGGGGTTTCCCACCCTCTTGGAACACAATGTATCATTCATCCTATTTATAAGTCAGTTGGCTACTTTGATCCTAATAACTATAAAACTATTATGTTTGGACATACTATACGCTGTCATTCTTGACATGTTTCTTCTCGAGCGGGTGGAGAAAGGCGACTTTAGAGCCAGAGCCCACCTTGGCTTCAAGAAGGATTACCAAACGATTGGTCACATCTTCATTATCTGGGCTATCAAAGAGGAATCTAGATTGCGGTCCTGTAAGGTCTATTGCTGGTTTGTGGACTTTAGAAGGCCTTTGATTTGGTGCACAAGCATAAACTTTAGAAGGCCTTTGATTCGGTGCACAAGCATTTCCTGTTTCAAGGGCTTCGCGACATTGGTATTTTAGGGGTAGTTATTGTTGCCATTAGGAGGCTTTATTAGACAATTATGGGTCAGTTCCAAACAAAACACGGCTTCTCTGTGTTTATTAGGAATGTGCCGAGTCAAGTAGGGATGTACTTTCTCCTTGACCAGGGACCTTATTCAGTATTTATATTAGTGTAGTTAAGGAATTTTTAGGAAAACTATAGTTGCTACTGGTGGGTTTTTCATGCATCATGTCCTAATTTCCTTGCTTCTTTTTGCTGATAATGTGGTGCTTATATGTTTTTAACCGGATGGCCTACAAAGATAGTTGGACTCTCTTCCCTATTTTTGTAACCTTCGCCAACTTGAGGTGAACCGTGAACCTCAACAAAATTAAGGTTAAGGCCATGATCTTCAACACATCTAAGCATGCATTGTCCAAGCTTCATTTCTCCTTCAAAGGAGAGCCCATGTATATCACTATGCGTTGTCCAAGCTTCATTTCTTCTTCAAAGGAGAGCCCATGGATATCACTATGGCTTACATCATCTGGGTGTACAGTTCATTGATCCGTCATTCTTTTTATGACTTGTGTGCTGACTTCTAGTTTTGTCTTTTTAAAGGATACGCTTGCTTAATTTTGCCTGAACATTAGTGTTTTCAAATGTTTTCAAATCCACTTTAATGACATCCCGACAAAAGTGCATCTTTTTGATACTATTGTTATTAGATTTTTCACCTCATGACATCGGATCTGCACCCATAGAATTTCAATGCTACATCTGAATCTGAAGCCTTCTGGAATACCGATCAAAATTTCAGATCTGCAAACACCAAAATGCTGTAGGCAATTTTCAAGAGTGTAGACATTGCATGTTCCAGCAGCAGATAGATACTAGATCTAATAAATAGAAGTCTGAAAATCAGATCTGAAAACTAAATCTGCTCAGTATCAGCCCAACATTACACAAAATATAAACCAGATCTGAAAAATCAAGTTAGCATGCTAACTGAGCGCAGCACCAGTGCAACTGTTTATTAAATCAGCAGCAACCAGAAGATATATCAGATCTGGAAATTTTAGATCAACATGATAAAGAACAGTACAAAGAAAAGAGATCAGGTCTGAAAAATCAGATTAGTACACACATTTGCACCGGCAATCACATCTCTTTTTATTACAACAGAAAAAATAATACATCACATCAAAACAGCTTCTCCCAAGCTTACAAAACAAACCAGCTAGAGTGACATCTACCACATTACTCTTCACTCCACTCTGCACAAGTAAAATGTACTTAAGCTAACGTACTAAAGAGAAGTACCCTCCTTCCCTTTTGTAGAATAAGGGAGAGGTTAGTTAAAAAGAAACCCTAGACTAGGCTGACAATGAAGAATAGGTCCACAAGTGGAGCACTTTGCATGTGCCAAGTAGGTAGGCACATGCCCGCACATGCCAACTCATCCATTTCACATATTTTTATGCAATACAACATATTTTTATGCAAAAGTGCATCCTCCTAGTCCAAATGACAAAAATAGGTCTGCTGTTTCATTGCCATGATTCATCTCATGAGATACATTTATTTTTATTTTGATATGAATTTGTATTATCCTGTCAGGGCTTATGACTCAGGACAGATCATATTTCAGTATCGATGTTTGATGTACCACTTGACATCTATATATCAGTTTTATTTTCATATTTATGAAACAATGTGTTTGTTTGATGTTGATGTTGCTGTAGAAGTTTAAAAGTTTGAAAAAAATGATTATTTTTGTATTGTTTAAGTTTCCCCATAATTTCCAATAGTTTTCGATATTTTCCCTGATATTGCCAATAAGTTATATTCTGGATCCACGGCGATAAATTCCCAATAACAATAAATGTAACATTGATTTTTCCCATGGATAACAAAAACACTTGCAATTGGAACAAAAGTCTCATCAAGATCAACTCCTCCTTTTTGAGAGAATCCTCTACCAACAAATCTGGCCATGATTTTTCAATGCTTCCATCAACTGTGTGTTGATTGATTCCATAGTGGTTTTTGAAACTGTTCCCCAAACATCATACTCATCCATCATTGCATCCTACCATACTTGCTTTGCATTTACCTCCTCGAAGTTGGAAGGCTCTGCCTTAAGAATGGAAGACAATAGTGCAACATAAGTAGGGAACTTTTTAGGTGGATGACTCACTTGAAAAGTAGACTTTGATGCTCCCACTTACTCTTGTGCATCCTGCAATCTCTGGGTAAGCCATCTCGACTTTCTAACTGAACTTGAAGGTAGCGAGGCTTCTATTCCTTGATTGGAACCTTATTGATCTGAATCTGATTTTGCATTCGATTTCAGATTAGAATTTGGAAAAACAAGTTTTTCTCCTTCCTCAATCTCCATGGGAGGCTTCTGTGATTTTGAGGACCATCCATCCTCATCAAACTTCATTTCTTTGAACACCTCAATCTTCCACTGTCTGGAATGTAGATCCAGTAAGCCTTGGATGTCTCATTGTTTCCAACAAAAATACTCTTGATACTCAAGGGTTCAAGCTTAGTCCTTTTCTCATTAGGAACATGAATATAAACTAGACAACCAAAAACATGAAAATGCTCCTCCATCCTCTTCCCTCAGGAAGCAAGGGTGACATTTCAGATTTTACTCCTCTGAAGAGCAATGTTGTAATTTGAAATTTAAGTGAGCCTGTACTTCTTCTAAGGATTGATTCCATCCAATCATGATTTGGATCATATCTCTCTCTGTGCTCACAACATACTTGGTAAGATCATCATTTTCCACACAAGCAAATACCCTGGCTATTTGTACTACCTTTGTTTGCTGGTTATTACTATAATGTGGGAGCACATCTTCTCTATCGTTGGGGAATTCTTCATGGGCCCACTCTTCATTATGGCTGTCATCCAAATTATTACGAGAAGAGAGCACAATGCTCTTCTCATCACCATCATTAGAACTTGATTTGTACAACAGATTTGTATATTGCATGTGAATATCACAATTAGATTTATAATTGCATGTTAGAGAAGCCAAACCTTCCCCATCATCGTATCTTTTCAGGTGTACAAAGCCGAGGCAATCAAAGTATGGTCTTCCCTGTTCATTGGCCATAGAAATGCTGCTGAAATTATCCAAAAGAGAGTGCTGCAATACTGTTTCAGTTGCCTTCGAGCTTTCACTATTAGTGTCATAAATGGGATCTAAGATGTCTTCACCACAAACAATGTCAATATCTGACTTTGTGTGTAATGTTCCCAAGCCAATTTTTGCCCGGAAACAAGGATTGTTTGACAGTTTATTTGTTGTTTACTTGTGTGTTTGCAGGTTTACTTCATAAAGTTGCGCATTAGGATTTGTGTTTATGAGATCAAAGCATGAAGACATAGATCTGAACATATAGCATAAGGAAATGACAAGATACAACAAGAAACACCAATATGGAACCAATAGCTTCAGATCTGACCTTTATTTAGTTAATAGAGAGATCCCAATACAATAGATCTGCAGATCTGGAAGAATACCATAATAATATCCAAGCTGGAATAATAGCTTCTACAAAATGTCCAAGACTGAAGATAATAGCCTCCAAAAGCAATACAATGAACTGATGAAAGGTACAAGATTGATTTCTTTCCCTCCAAGGGTTGGATCCAAACCCCCTAGCTGAGTTGCGCCCTCCTGGATGGTTGAATATACTCAATATTTCAGCCTCCCTCTTAGAGACCTCCAAATGCTACTAAAATGGCTGGAATAGTAGATCGGGGCAAGACAAACCCCTTGGTGAAGTCTCAAGCTGAATGGTGAAGATTTGATCCTCCAATGGATGAATCCCCTAACTGAGTTGCGCTGTCCTGGATGGCTGAAGATACTCAATATTTCGGCCTCCCTCCTAGAGACCTCCAAATGCTACCAAAATGGCTGGAACAGTAGATCGAGGCAAGACAAACCCCTTGGTGGAGTCTCAAGTTGAATAATGAAGATCTGACCCTCCAAATGGATGAAACCCTTTTTTGCAGTGCGCCCTCCTTCTCTCCAACTTGTGCCAAGCTGTGATAAATCATATGACAACCAAACCTCCTCCAAAATAGGCTAGGCCTAGAAATGATGCCCTAGGCCATACAGAGAAAACCCAAAAGTCTTTATGCCCAAAATCCTTCTCCTCTTCCTAGATCGAACTCTTCTCCTTCAGATGGTGCGCCCTCCTGCTGGAAACCCCTTTATGCTGTGCACTGTCTCTGCCTTTGCTGATAGATGGAACATGTACCTGCTGTAGAATGGTGTGGGAGGAGTATTGCATCCCTGGGACCAAGCTTGGATCAAGATAGGTGGAATCTTTCACCATCGAATTGATCTCTAGGGTTTGTAATCTCAAAACCCTCAAAACTACTTTGTGCTCAAGAGCCCAAATGCAAAATGTAATAATAATCCAGAATGAGTGAGAGATGCACCCTTCCTTTCTTTTATACCACTGATCTAATTCTCTGTTGAGTTAGTTAACCCCCGAGGTTAACTCTTAGCTTTTCCACACATGTTCTTTTCTTTTCTTCATTTTACCTTTTCTCCCAAAGTCAACTTAAGATTATAACATTGTGCTTAGGTAAGTGCTTTGGGGTGTCTTGGTCCCCATGATGCATGAGACTATAGTCTACTGGGGACAACTAGACTACTAAGTCTCTCACAACCTCTTCATCAAGAGGTGGGGGACATTACAGTCTCCCCTACTAGAAATTGCTTGCCCACAAGCAATTATGATCCTGTCTCCTGAAGAACCTGTTCACTTTCCCAAGTAGCATTCTCTATGGGTAAGTTCTTCCACCTGATCAAAGTATTCCCTGATGCTCCTCTTCCTTAGCCTTTTCTCCCTTACTTCTAATACTTCCTCTGGAACCAGTATCAATTGCCCCTCCTCATCCAAAGGGGGTAGTACTTCAATGGGAGTGATGTGCTTCCCGATGGCTTGTTTTAGGCAAGATACGTGAAAGACATTGTGTATTTTGTTGCCATGGGGTAGATCTAGCTCATATGCCACGACCCCTACCTTCCTGTTTACCATGTACGGTCCAAAGAAGCGTGGTTGAAGCTTTTCTGCGCCACTTCTCTTAATAGAGGCCTGCCTATAGGGTTGGAGCCTCAAATATACCAAGTCACCAACCTCAAATGTGCGCTCCACCCTATGCTTACCTGCTTGTACCTTCTGCCGATTTTGTGCCCTTTGCAAGTGGTCTTTAAGCTCTCTGAGTATATCCTGACTCTGCTGAATCCAATCCTGTACCAGAGGAGCTCTATTGTCACTGAAGACAATCTCCACAAAGGTGAGGGGATCATAGCTGTATAAGGCTCTGAAGGGTGACATACCGATAAACATGTGATAGGTAGTGTTGTAGCAATATTCTCCCAAATGAAGCCACTTAACCCATGTCTTCTGTTGTCCTGAAACATAATTCCGAAGGTAGCCTTCAACCCATTTGTTGACTATCTCGGTTTGGCCATCAGTTTGAGGATGATAGCTAGTGCTGGGGGTCAAGGCCGTACCTACCAACCTGAATAGCTCCTGCCAAAAGGTGCTCATGAACCTGCTGTCCCTGTCACTCACAATGGTTTTGGGTAAACCATGCAACTTGAAGATCTCTCTGAAAAATAAGTCTGCAACCCATGAAGCACTGAAATCTGTGGCAATGGCAAAGAAATGAGCAAATTTAGTTCATCTATCCACAACCACAAAAATGCAATCCTTGCCCTGGACCTTGGGCAACCCAGTGATGAAATCCATGGATATACTGTCCCATTTCTGCTCTGGGATGGGGAGTGGTTGCAGTAAACTAGCTGGATGAGTGTGTTCATCCTTGTTCTCTTGGAAGGTGGCGCATTCCTTGATATAACGCATCACATCTTCCTTCATCCCCTTCCATGCGAATCTCTCCCTTGTTTGTCTGTATGTTTTGACAAACCCCTAATGCCCTGCCAATGGTGAATCATGACATGCCTGTAATACTCTTCCTTTGAAAACTGATTCAGGAACTAGGAAGATTCGGCCCTTATTGTATATGACGTCATCCACAATCCTGAAGTTGTCATCCTGTATCTTCCCATCCATCAACTCACAAGCAAACCTGTTTTTTGAGTATTCCACCAAGAGGTGTGCTTTCCAGTCAATTGAAATATCTGTCATGGCATAGACTGAGGGTCTTCTAGATAAGGCATCCGCCACTACATTATTTTTCCCCTTGACATATTCAATGTCAAAGTCATAGGCATGGATCTTGCTAACCCATTTCTGCTGCCTTTCATTTAAGTCTTTTTGGTCCAAAACGTACTTAAGGCTATTGTCATCTGTCCTCACAACAAATTTTGCCCCAACCAAGTATTGCCTGAACTTAGCCAGTGCATGCATGATGGCTAACATCTCTTTGTCATAAATGGTGTAGAGCAGCTCAAGACCCCTCAATTTTCGGCTCTCATAGGCAATGGGGTGCCTATTCTACATAAGTACTGCTCCAATGCCCTCTCTTGAGGTATCACACTCCAATATGAAGGGCTGCGCAAAATCTGGTAATGAAAGTACCGGGCAAGTGCTCATTACCTTCTTCATCCTGTCAAAAGTCACTTGTGACTCTTGGCTTCACTTAAATGCGCCCTTTTTGGTCAAATCTGTCAATGGTGCACAAAGCTGGGAGAATCCTTTTACAAACCTCTTGTAGTAATAACATATGCCAAGAAAGCCCTTTAATTCAGTAAGAGTCTTGGGTGTTGGCCAGTCAAGTATGGCTTGTATCTTCTGTTGGTGCACCTGTACTCCTTTCACTCCAATGATGTGCCCCAAATAAAGAACTTTTGTCATGCAAATTCACATTTGGATTCTTTGGCATACAAGGACTGTCCTTCCATGATGGCCAATATCTGCTCTACATGCTAAAGATGTTCCTACCACATTTTGCTAAATATCAACAAATCATCAAAGAAAACCAAGAGGAATTTCCTCAACTACTTGTTGAAAACATGATTCATATAAGATTGGAAGGTGGCTGGCGCATTAGTTAGCCCAAAGGGCATAACCAAGAATTCGTAGTGACCATAATGGCATCTGAAAGCTGTTTTGGGCACATCTTGCTCCCTCATTTTGATCTGATGATAGTGAGAGCGCAAGTCTATTTTTGTGAAGTAAACAACCCCATGAAGCTCATCCAATAGCTCATCAATCCTAGGGATGGGGTATCTGTTCTTGATGGTTTTTTTGTTCAGTGCCCTGAAATCAATGCACATGCGCATTGTCCCATCTTTCTTTTACCAACACTACTGAAGATGCAAAAGGGCTAGAACTTGGCCTGATGTGACCCATGTCTAAAAGTTCCTTGATAGCCTTTTCAATTCGTCCTTATACCTTTTGGGGTGTCTATAAGGAGTAGTGATGACTGGTTTTGCTCCCTCCTCCAATTCTATTATATGCTCAAACCCTCTATCAGGTGGGGCTCCTGGTGGGATTGGTCCAAAGACCTTTTTGTGCCTGTCAATGATTGTTTGAATATCCGGTGAGTAATGAGAGTGCCCTTCCTTGTCTACCTGTATTGAGATTTTGCATTCTGCTGCGTATACAATGTCTTCTCTTCTGAAAATAGCTTCCATGCGTTTTGCTATCACCACTCTAGGTGTATTACCTGTCATTCCCCTAAGCATCACCTTTTTTCTACTTTCTTCATTGAAGGACATTTCCATGGTTTTGTAGTTGGTGGTGATGAGTCCTAATGTGTTAAGCCAATGGACTCCCAAAATGATATTAGTGTCTGGTAGGTTCATCACATAAAAGTCCTGTGCCAAGTCATACCTGCCCAAGGTAAGCTTCATCCCTGGAATGTACCTGCCACAAGGCATGGTGCGCCCACCTGCTACCTCCACACGAAATCCCTCAAACTCCACTATAGGTATATTCCTTCTTTTCAGTAAGGTCGAATCTATGAAGTTGTGTGAAGCTCCCCCATCAATGAGTACTGAAACCTTCTATCCCTGAAGCACACCTCTCATTTTGAAGGTATTGAATTTAGGCACCTCACTAATGGATGCTATTGTAACCTTCTTTTCTGCGGTAAGGCCGGAAACTGTTTCTTCCCCTTCTTCATTTTCTGTAGGGTCTACTCTAGGTGGATTTGCTTCTATGTTCTGGATAAGGCCGAAATCTTCCTCCTCCTCATCATAAAAAATTACCTCAATATAATGGGCCTTGCCCTTACCCATACATCTGTGCCCCGACTCCCAAGGTTCTTTGCATGTGAAGCACAGTTGCTTCCTCCTTAATTCTCTCCTAGTAGCCTCATCCATTCTACCCTTTCCTCTGTCAACCTCCCTTTGGTCTTGGCCCCCCTGGTTTATGGGTGGTCTAGGTCCAAACTTGGTTTTTGCTGCAGACCCCATCAAGTCTCTAGTCCTGCATAAGGCCTCATGTAAGTTGGTAGGATTAAAAGCCTTGATCCAACCCTTTAGGGGTTCAACCAACCCCTCTGTGAAGAGCATCATTAGTCTCGCTTGAGACACATCTGGTACCATCACTGCTATCCTCTGAAACTCCTCCATATAGATCTCTAGTGACTCTGTTTGTCTAAGTTGTGTAAGCTCCTTGAAATGTATCTCTGGATCTCCCTGATCAAACCTGTCCATAAGTCTTTGAGTGAACTCTGTGTAAGTAGTGATCTGGTTACGACCCAAGGTGGTCAAACCATGGTACCACCAATCATGAGCTTTGCCCTCCAAGTACATGGTGGCAAACTTGATGGCATCCATCTCCCTCATGGGGTTGAGTTGTAAGTAGGTGTCTAACTTCTGTACCCAAGTTTGTGCAGATACCTTGGGAGACCCATCAAAGTATGGAATCTCCATTTTACCTGCCCTGTGCTCTAACTTATTATTGTTCCTGTGATAGTTTCTGGGTTGACCCCTGAATTTGATACCACAATATTGGTCCAATGTCACTTGTCTCTTGAATCCTGCACTCAAGGCCTCATGCTCCCTGGCATATTCTTCAAAGTGGTCTTCTGGTTCATTGAAATGGTTACCCCGTGGTTGGCCATCCAAAAAAGTGGGCATATAGGGTCTAGGAGTGGCCCTACTGTGTGCTGGACCCCTGGAAGTACCCCCTCCAAAGCTCTGTCTCTTTGCATGATAGTGAGGATCCTACTCCTGATAATGCCTAGTTCCTCCCTAGGAACCACTGGCTTCCTTGTTTGCATAATTGCTTGGGCCATTTCCCCCATGTGTCATCTGTAATAGGAGTTGCACAATATTTTCTTGGTTGGGATTTATTCTGTCCAAAGTTTCCTTCATTTCAATCTGTCCCCTGCGCATTGTCTCCTGGTTTTCTTGCAGATGGAACTCAAGTGTACTCTGTGTGTTGTCTATGGAGTTTTTCAACTCCTTTGCTATACCTGCTAGAACCTGTGGCTCACTGTCCTCACTTGAACCCTCCATTTCTGTCTCTGGTTCACTTGTCTGCCTTCTGCGCCTTCCCATATAGATACCACTGAACTTATGCATGCGCTAATCCCCACAAGCTGGGAGGATCAAAAGCTCTGATACCACTGTAATGTTCCCAAGCCAATTTTTGCCCGAAAACAAGGATTATTTGACAGTTTATTTGTTGTTTACTTGTGTGTTTGCATGTTTACTTCATAAAGTTGCGCATTAGGGTTTGTGTTTATGAGATCAAAGCATGAAGACATAGATCTGAACATATAGCATAAGAAAATGACAAGATACAACAAGAAACACCAATATGGAACCAATAACTTCAGATCTGACCTTTATTTAGTTAATAGAGAGATCCTGATACAATAGATCTACAGATATGGAAGAATACCATAATAATATCCAAGCTGGAATAATAACTACTACAAAATGTCGAAGATTGAAGATAATAGCCTCCAAAGGCAATACAATGAACTGATGAAAGATACAAGATTGATTTCTTTCCCTCCAAGGGTTGGATCCAAACCCCCTAGCTGAGTCGCGCCCTCCTGGATGGTTGAATATACTCAATATTTCGGCCTCCCTCTTAGAGACCTCCAAATGCTACTAAAATGGCTAGAATAGTAGATCGGGGCAAGACAAATCCCCTGATGAAGTCTCAAGCTGAATGGTGAAGATTTGATCCTCCAATGGATGAAACCCCTAACTGAGTTGCGCCCTCTTGGATGGCTAAAGATACTCAATATTTCGGCCTCCCTCCTAGAGACCTCCAAATGCTACCAAAGTGGATGGAACAGTAGATCGGGGCAAGACAAACCCCCTGGTGGAGTCTCAAGCTGAATAATGAAGATCCGACCCTCCAAATGGATGAAACCCTTTTCTGCAGTGCACCCTCCTTCTCTCCAACTTGTGCCAAGCTGTGATAAATCATATGACAACCAAACCTCCTCCAAAATAGGCTAGTTCTAGAAATGATGCCCTAGGCGATACAGAGAAAACCTAGAAGTCTTTATGCCCAAAATCCTTCTCCTCTTCCAAGATCGAACTCTTCTCCTTCAGATGGTGCGCCTTCCTGCGGGAAACCCCTTTATGCTGCACACTGTCTCTGCCTTTGCTGATAGATGGAACCTGTACCTGCTATAGAATGGTGTGGGAGGAGTATTGCATCCCCAGGATCAAGCTTGGATCAAGATAGGTGGAATCTTTCACCACCAAATTGATCTTTGGGGTTTGTAATCTCAAAACCCTCAAAACTGCTTTGTGCTCAAGAGCCCAAATGCAAAATGTAATAATAATCCAGAATGAGTGAGAGATGCGCCCTTCCTTTCTTTTATACCCCTGATCTAATTCTCTGTTGAGTTAGTTAACCCCTGAGGTTAACTCTTAGCTTTTCCACACATGTTCTTTTCTTTTCTTCATTTTACCTTTTCTCCCAAAGTCAACTTAAGATTATAACATTGTGCTTAGGTAAGTGCTTTGGGGTGTCTTAGTCCCCATGATGCATGAGACTATAGTCTAGTGGGGACAACTAGACTACTAAGTCTCTCACAACCTCTTCATCAAGAGGTGGGGGACATTACATTGTGACATGAAGACTTCTTGTCGAGGCTGTTGCTCAATAGGTATGGCTGCCAACAAACAATCCTCACCCCTAATTCTTGATGAGTATGCTCATTATGATCACTCTTAGCAGTGATGAGCAATTCTTGCACTCTTAAGGCAGCACAGAAGGCTGTTTCTAAATCTGTTGGGCATTCATTCCATAAGAGAGAATGAAACTCTGAAGCAAAAGCAAAAATATAAGTCAATAAAACGCCAAATTTTCTTGGTTGAAATGATGGATGAATCTTATGCAATGCCTTGACAATTTAATATGAAAAATGGAAACAATTTCATCTTCTTCCTTCTTAATGTGAGAGAACTCCTTGGGCACAACTATATTGTCCTGCACCCACTGTATGAATTCAACAACCGTGTCAACAATAAAGAATCATTGTATGTGCAAAATATCTTGATCCTTTCATAGTGGAGTCACCAGGGGAGATTTATGTGGTGATCTACCCTGGTTATTTCAAAATAATTGTTTAGGTTCATTAAGGCCCAGAACTATGCCTTGTGCAGGGTCAGCTTGCAAAGAACTTCTTAAGTTTTGCATGCATGAGAGGACGTTAGAACAATGAAGTCACCAAGTGAGATAGAAAATATAAAGCAAATAAATAAATCTCACCAAAGTCATGTAGCCACAAGCTACTAATGATCGAGGATTTGAAGAAGTCCCCGACAATGGTGCCAATTTGTTATCATGCGAATCTGCATCAAAAGATGAACAGACTTGCATAATAATTATAGGCAATTTAACTTTGTCATTGCTAGATGCCTCTCCGTTTGGGTTGGTAATTTTTCAGCCATGGGGGGGGGGTGTCCCTAGGGTTTTTATGTGTTGTATTTTCTTTGTAGATAGAATAATTTTATTAATGTGCAACAAATGACCACAAATAGGTCAATGGGACTGCTAGGTACAACAATGTGAGATACAAAGTGGGAGCACAAAGGCTCCTCTTAGAAGATCATGATATAATCAAAACTAGGTAATGTTGTAAAAGATCTAAAGTCTAAAGCCTAAGAGCATGTAGCATGTAAACAAAACAATAGTGCAGGTACGCGCAGGTAGAGATTTCTGTATAAACTTAAAAGAAATCAGCATGCTGAGCTGCCTTCAAGTGCCCAAAAAGCACTCGAGAACAGGGTAAAAATTATAAATAAAAATTGCATAAAAATGGGATTAGTTTCATTATTAAATTTCAACAGTGAAATGGAAAAGAATGAGAGAGAACATGCACTTTGAGTGAAAGAACAATTCGAAACAAATGCATGAAAAAGAATGTCCCTTGAGCATAAGAACAATTCAAAACAAGTGCATGAGAATATTGTTGATGTATTAGCATCGGACAGGTACCTCCACATAGGCTTCGTGTCTAGCATGTGGAAGTTGTCCTTGTAACCTCTCAAAAAACCTTAGGAAATTTCACTTTATGTGTTGTAAAATGAACGATCTTTTAATTAATTAAGTTAGATGCCTAAGTTTTGACATTAGTAACTTAAGTGAGAGTTGATTAAGTCATAGCCATTAGATCTAAAGTGAAGGTGAGATTAGATCTCAACCTTCGATCACTTTGGAGATCTAGGGTTAGTGATTGATTTGGTCAAATCTCAATGTAATAAAAGGCAACCTAGGTGAGAGGATGAGATACACATTGAGTAGAGTGTGAGGAGATCTCATTTGAGCGGGTGAAGAGGGTTCATCCAAGTGTGAGTGGGCAAGGTTGAGAAAAGGTGCAAAGGGGCAACGAGGGAGATAATAGATGATGATGATGGTTAATGTTCACGAAGACCAAAATTGGTCTATCGAACCTTAAGAAAAGCAAGAGATTCCTTGGATTTCTTTAAAATGTTATTTTGATGCTTGAAAAGCATTAAGAGAAGCGTTCCAAGATCACTAAAGTTTTGATGACTTAGAAGGTTAGGAAGGTCGGTATTGTGACAAATATTTGGAAATTGGGATCTAATTTGGGTATACACAGGCTATTCTAGGAGAAAGTGCTTCTCATCTTCAACCCTCTTGCTGTGACAAAGGTGACAGATTCTTTTTTGCCATGGTGTTTTGGGGATCGTCCAACGCCCAATTTCACTATGCAGCTCATGAGAATTAGTTATTATTTTAGCAATATTGATTCTCTTCTTTACGCTAGTCAAAACAAATAGATACTTTTGATCTTCAAGGTTAGGGTTAACCACCTCTTTATAATATCTTGATTTTTTTTATCCTCTAATTCTTTATCGCACCATAGATTCTCCTTAAATTTAGCTTGTACAATATTTTTAATATCATTGATATTCTGTAGAATAACTTATTCTTTTATTCCCCAATGATTTAGCCAAGACTTGGCATCATTATGCCATCCCCGCTTGAGCCGTTGGTGATTTTGGCTAGAGTCTGAAGCAATTGTGGGGAGCCTCTTGTTATCCATGTTGTTTATCTTGTTCTTGTACATTAAGTACCTAATCATAGTTGTGCTCTCAATGGGGGAAAGGCTCGCTTCGATGAGGAGGATAGGATAGGGTGTATTGCCCTTAATTTTGAGATTATAAGTTATAAAATTCTTTTGGATCTGTTGTATCTTTCCCCACGATTCTCGAGAGATACTGCATCCCCAAACTTCACATACATATAAGATAACAGGAGTGACAAGAGTCTGAAAGAGGATCTTTTTCTTATCCTATAGCCAAAGGTCTGCTAATTTACAATTATTTTCAAGCCCATAATAAGCTTTCCACCCTCCATTTATCCTTTTCTCAATGCTATAGTTCCAATTGATCTTGTGATGAATATCAATTCCAAGATACTTGTATGAAGACACTTCCTCCAAGAGATTATTGTCATATACAAAATTATTGTAGGTGATCTTATTGGATTTAATGATCATAACCTTTGTTTTGTCAGCGTTCACAGTCATATCTATACTAGAGCAGAAGTCCTTGAGGATTAAAAATTGCTTACTAAGGTCATAGAGATTCCTTGCCATAAGAACAATATCATCGACATAGAGAAGAAGGATGATTACTATGCTAGCAAGGATGATTACTACACACACACACACACACACACACACACACATATATTTCATTGTTTATTATTATAAATTTATATTTTATTAATTAATTTATATAATTAAAATTCTATTTTTTTGAAAAATTTAGTTGGATCTTTTTTTGGGAAATATTTTGTTGAATGGCAAGTCAGATTTGAGCATGTGATGTGGTGTTGTGTGGATGAGTTCACGAATGGGCTAGTGCGTGGGAATTACACGGTTTTGAATTGTGGATATAGTATTTTTTATATATATATTGTAATCGTTTCTTGTACACAAAACATCTATACTCCATTTCTTGTACCGTTCTTGTTTCTCATTCTGTTGACCATTTCTTGTTTCTGGTAACATAGTCTGTGATAGCTAAAACAAAAAGAAGGTTCTTTGTCAAGCTGAGTACAAACAAAACATCATTCAAATGAAGAACATCACTTGAGGGCATCTTGAAGGAGATGGTGTTCATTCCAGTCATAGGATGTGTAGCATCATCATCCAACTCCACTTGCATACTTGCATCTTGTTTGTGAAACTTGCTGAAGATCTTCCTATTGAAGATCAGGTCTTGAATGCTCCACTGTCCACATACCAACCAAAACTAGATGTGGTGTTGGTAGACATGCAAGAAACTATAGAGGAGGTTTTCAGTGTGGATGCTAACTCATCTATTCCAATTGTAGTTTCTGCACTCCCTGCAAATTGCATCTGCTGCTGCTTCCCCTTCCCTTTTTCCTTCTTTGGACATTGTCTTGCATAATGTCCCTTCCCTTCTTGTGACATTTGAAGCATGTCACATGGCTCAAGTCCTTCTTACCATGGTTGGAAGAACATGTCTCTTCTTCCTTACCCTTCTTGGGTCCTTCTTTCTTCACCCTCTAAGCAAGAGCTAGGTCTTGAACTTCATCTACTTTGGTTGCTACTATTTCTCACCTTGTTTTTTCATGTACGAATGTGTTTCCAAAGCTTCTCAAAAGTCAACATGTGTTCTTGAGTAGAGACACCTTGCACAAAAGCTTACCATGGTGGTGAGAAACTGTTAGTGCAATGGGCACTATGTAATGTCCCCATTTTGGGACCTTATAACATTACAGAGTGTTATGCCTACCCGAGTAGCCAGATAGGGGTGACAGAGAGTTCGGGAGATATTGAGGGGTTTTATTGGGCCCGACTTGCATCGTTCATCATCAGGATCCATTCCGCATAGCTTGGCTTTGGTTCCGTTGCATTCTGACTATTTCCGTAATTTTGAGTTATTATGGGTCATATCTTAATTAAATTCACTAAGAAGGTCATAATGGGCATATTACTTGGGGAAACCTCTTAGTGTAATAGCTCATCGGAATTGGGAGGAAGATCATTACAGGATAAGATGATGAGAAGTGACTTTCAGTGGTCGGAGAAGCCATCAGGATGGATAAATCACTTTTTAAAGGTAAAATGGTTAATTAAATAATTAATTAATTAAGTGATTTAATCAAGGAATAATAAAATAAAGTAAAAGTCACTTGGAGGGAAAAGGTCAACAATGAATTAGGATTTCGGGAAGCTATAAAGGAAGGGTAAAGCAACCTAATTCATTATTATGTTATGTTATGATTTGATGTTGAGATATTTGTAGAGGAGGAGGAAATCGACCCCCTTGTTGTTTTGTGGATTTCTGGAGGAAACCACCACCATTGATCGGTTTTGGTGTTGAGAGACACACCCTAGCCTATCAGAGATACCATCCAGGTATTTCACCGTGCTTTACAGTGTCCAGTTCAGTGATTGCGCAACTGAACCAGTGAGGGCACGAGTGTTTGAGAGAGGGTTTGTGCGGCCACTTGTGACAGTTCGGATTTGGCTGATTACTTCCGACCCATTAGAGAGCTAGCCAGGGTGCACCTATTGAGCCATCTGTCGTCAGTTTCCGACGGTGGAATCTTCCAGAAAGCGGAAAACAATCATTTAGGGCCCAGCTCCAGAGGAAGCACATTTGGGGTTCCAGGGGACATTCCGGGACAGATCTGAGGAATCCCTTCCGACCCGTTAAAGAGGAGACCAGGATGATCCTTTTGAGCTATACATCGTCAGATTTTGCCGGTGGAATCACTAGAGCGCACTCATTGAGCCCAAGAGGTGCGCAAATCCCCAGGGGGTGAGATCCAGAGCTTCAGAGGTCGGATCTTCAGTCCGACAGTCATAGAGATTAGTCTAGAGGCCAGGGCGCATCTTTTGAGATAGTTTCCAGCTCATTCCGACGGGTATCGCCATCAGGGCAAGTTTTCCGGATTCTATAACAGTTACCGTGAGCTGTGAGATTGCTTTTTGTCGATTCATCCGTGCATGCGCAGACCAACACCCATTCTTCTGGTCACGGGTATTTCTTATCTATTATTTTGTATTCCAGTGACTATCCATGAGATCTAATAGACGATTATCATATTTGCTTCCAGTTATTATTGTATTTCCTGCTTTTCCAGCATTATATATATATCAGTGAGCTGTGTTGTCCTTATTTCGCATGCATTGTCTTATACTGCTAAAACATATAATAAACTGGAACACACATGCAAAAGTCACCAAGCATCATCACACAGTAACTCAAACACAGTCATAAACCCCCAGAGTATCATATTCAGTAGCCAAAACCGTAGTTCAACTGTAGATATCCAGATCAGCTGGATCAGGGATATTTCACACTAACTCCTCATCTTTGATCTTCATATCAATTGCAAAGAGGTGATCACTAAGTTCGGTTATTTTCATCAGGTAATTAGCCACTTTGTTTGTATTACTCATGCAAGTACGGGTGAGTTTATCCTTCAGGAGCAACTTCTGGGAAACATTGGCATTTTGATGCAGAGAAGTCAACGCTTCTTACATTTCCTTAACCTAGGTGACTACTGTCCTAATGTTCTCTCATTAAATAACTCAAAACAGAGTTTATTTCAGAACAAAAAATTAAATTTTTGAACATTGCATCGGTCACACAATAGCTGAAAAATGAACAGCAGAAGCAAAAATGAAACACATACATACGCAGGTATATCTTCTTCTAATAAGCTTTCCATTCCTTTGAACAAAGCTTACAAGTTGACCTCTGCAACCTTCTTGAACCAACAATCATATGATCAATAAAATCACCTCAAACACAAGTGTATGGCTTGTGTAAAAGAGGGTGCAACTACAATAGTATAGCCCTATTTTACCAGAGCGTGGAACATAGCAGGAGCGTTTTAGGGAGCAGGAGTGCCATGAGCGTCATTTTCCAAAAATCCTCGGGAGCATGGGTGTACCGAGATCGTCTGTTATATATATATATTTATTGCGTTTGTATTAAAAAAAAAACATGCAGAAAGACAAATTAGCTGCAGAATATATGAAACCATGCAAAAAGACAAATTAGCTGCAGAATATATGAAACCATGCATATTTGTGCTACTTGCAGATGAATACTACATTAGTATGAAGTTAAAAATGCCATCCATAATATATTAATGATCATATTCAAACTTTGAAAGAAAGCATTATGAATAAACAAGCAAGAACATTTAAATGACAAACAATGTTCCACCATCACTTATATTGGGATCCACATCATTAGTATCATCCTTCATCCTTTGCCTCTTGTCTAGCCTTTGCTTTTACCTCGATCCTCTAGGGACATCAGTCGACACCACCCAATTTTGATGAAACTACCTAATCCTAGCATTAAAATATGGTAGAAAAAACTTAACATGCCTAATCAATGATATTCTGGCTTGAGTGAAGGGTACATTTATGCTAAGGCCATGACAAAGGAGTTTAACAGTCAACACCACCAACATTGGGGTACATAAAGGGCTTGGTGCTCTTGATAAAATGCCAATCACATACCCTCATACGTGATAGAATCCTGAAATCCTGAAATCCTGCAAACTGTTAATTCTGCTAAATTTTGAATTAGATATGAAATTCTACTTTCTTCATATGAAGTCCGATGAGGTTGGAACCACTCTCAAACATCCTGAAACAATTAATGGTAATGTTAAAAATTTAAGTATAAGGATAAAAATGAAAGATAAATTTAGGTAAGGGAGCGCCTAGGGAGCACCCAGGGAGCATGGCACTCCCAAAAGGGCAGGGAGCGTCCCAAAACTGCCCGGAGCGCGCTCCCAGATTTTGGGAGTACGCTCCTTAGACTCTCTCGCTTGGAGCGAGATCCGAAGCTTGGGAGCAGGGGGTGGGGGGGCGCTTTTGGTAACATAGGAATAGCCTGTGCATAAAGAAAAGATGGCTACAATAGTGGTACGACCTGCTGGTCTCTTTAGCAATTTGCTCTTCTTCTCCTTGAATGCACTCTGCCCTCTTCCAACTCTTTTTCTCTCTTCTCATATGAGCTCAACCCCTCTTCTCTTGTCCTCTTTATGCTTTGAAAGAAAAATCTAATCTCCTCAATCCTAGCTGCCACCTATCTCAATCTTGAGATGTGTGGCTAAGATTAAATACTAATGTAAGTCACTAATATTCTATAACCTCTAGAACAATTCATTTAGATTCTTAAGACTAAGTTGACTTCAAAACATTAGACTATCACTTTATTTTTTTATTTTTCTAGTGAAATTACAAGATGGAATTCGTGACCACTTTTCCAAGGTGATCACTCAAGAAATGTCTCTAACCATTTCCTACACGTTCACACTAAAATCTGTGCAAGAAGTTCTTGCTTGAGCTATATTTCTCAACACTCCCTCTTAGTGAGGAAGGAATTCTGCGCCAATTGAAGTCTGTCTTTGAATGCTTCAAACTCCCCTTTCGCTAAGGGCTTGGTCAGAATATCAACTACTTGCTGATTTGTGGGAATATACTAAAACTCCATTGCTCCATTTTGAATCTTGTTTCGTATGAAGTGATATTTGATCTCTATGTGCTTGGACCTGTTGCCGTCCTAATACACACTTGCAAATGTGAGCAAAGTCCAGCTCACTTAGTGTGTCCTTGGAGACACAATGCCTAGGTTCACAGTCCACACTGTCACCTTGACTAGAACCTCTTTCTTCTAGGCTTACTCCTAGGGAAGCCAAGGGGGGTAGACCCTAGTTACTAGATTGGATTTCACGTTTAAGGTTCTAGGAGTTGCTTTTAATTTGTTAAAGGCTAAGGGGGAAAACGAGCCTAAGATGCTAAGGCAGCAAATGCAAAGTGCAAGTTAATCTAAATGACAATCAACCCTTTCCCTAAGTCAACTATGACTAGTGCCTAAGGTTGGGCAAGGGGTCAACTAAGTTTGAGGGTGGTTCTATTACAAAATAGTTTACAAGTAAAGTAAGTTGCAACTATCTTACAAACTAATGATTACAAGTATTTACAAAAGAATTAAAGGTGTTACAATGATTACACAAGACACAGATAGATACAAAAAATACAAGAAAATCAAAGTGAGATCAACACATGAGCCAAGCATGCCCCAATAGCACTTACTCTATTGGACTGCTTTTCAATGGCAACCATAAAAGCACTCAAGACTCAAGAAGGTGATGTCTCCCCAAGTGGGATACTCAACTCCTTCTTGAATCACACCACAAGAGCAAATAAGAAAGATAAATCAATGTTTTAAACAAATGCCCACATAAGCTTAAGATAATTATAGAGATAAACCATAAGATTGCAAGTAAAGATTGTAAAGATATTAAGTGCTTGCAACAAGTGTGTTCCTAAGCATATATCTAAGTCCCCCAAACACACATGGATTATCTATGCAACTAAGTGATTAAGGAGTTCCTTAAAAGTTAAGTAAATTTTAGTTCCCTCCCCCTAAACT
>ML797625.1:188017-201755 GCA_009831015.1 Picea engelmannii | reverse complement strand
GCATCTCAGGAGAGATAGTTCAGTGTATTCTAGGAGGAAGACACCAGTTGGCTGATTTCGGTGTTGAGAGACACACCCTAGTCACCGGGAAGATCATCCAGGTCTTCCATCCTTCTTCATTGATTCCGCAGTTCTCCCATATTCCGGGTATTATCTTTTAGTTTCTTATTTGTATTTCGGCTAAGATCCTTTTGTCTTTTGATCTAGCCGAGTGTTGTTATTTTATTCAGCTGTAGTTGCTTATTTATATTCCGGCTAAGATCCTTTGTATGTTGATCTAGTCGAGTATTGTCAGTTATTCAGCCGCATTCGACCATTTTGTAATCCACAGAGATATCATAATACAAACTTTGCATTCCTTTGTCGCGTTTATTATTTGTATGATCATTTATATGCTGTAAACCTTTGATCCTACACACACATTAGCAGTGTTTCCTAGACTAGCCAAGTCAGGAACATTACACCTAGTTTGGATTGGTTTCGGTGGTGAGAGATCCATCCTAGCTAATCAGGTTTCGGTGGTGAAAGATTCCACCCTAGCCAAATTAGAGGAGGCTTAGTCACCTGGTTCGTGTTCGTGTTTGAATTCGGCGAGTTTGAAGTTCGACAAAAATTCGATAGCCAAAATTTTGGAGATAAAATTCGGCATTAAGTTCAACAGAGTACAAAATTTGAAAAATAAAAAATATATATAATAAAATTCAATACTCTCATTATAACACATATGATAGAAATGAAAATAGGATGCAAACATGATAAATCATTAAACATATATTTTAAAAACACATCATCTTGTTCAAAATCTAAAAACTTGTTAATGAAAAATATGGAAGTTTGAAACATAACATTAAATGTATATAATTTTTGTGTTCTCAATTTTATACAATATTTTTAATTTATTTTGTTCTAAAACTTATATATAAATACTTTTTTTTCCATAATAAAAATACCCAATCAATATTTTAAAAATAACACAACAAAAATATTAATTTTTTTTTGAAATAATAGTGAATCTATAATTTTAAAAAATATATTCATTTGAAGCAAAATATGAGAAAAAGAAATTGTTGCTAATATAAAACTATTTAAAACTAATAAAGTAATAGCAGTCAACAAAGATTTCAGATTCCATTGCTATATACACTCCCTTAGGCATGTATGTATAATATAATAAAATTCAAGTATTAATTAATTACTTAAAAAAATAAAAAATACAATTTT
The DNA here is from genome assembly GCA_009831015.1 of Picea engelmannii. Taxonomy (NCBI): domain Eukaryota; kingdom Viridiplantae; phylum Streptophyta; class Pinopsida; order Pinales; family Pinaceae; genus Picea; species Picea engelmannii. The sequence continues at coordinate 200,534 of ML797625.1, read as the reverse complement.
TTTTTTAAACTAAAACGGATATATATATATATATATATATATAATCAACCATCATTACAAGGGAACAACTTCCCGCTTAACCAAAATACATCATGTCCTATTCTTACAGAGTTATGTGAAGAGGAAGAGCCAATTCTACAGGATGGGAATCCACAGGGGGGCTTCATCTTTTTTGCTGAGTGCACCTAGAGGCAGTAGGCAGCCCATGTTAGCCTTTGCATCCGCTTCCTTGTTCGATCCACGCAGGATATGGAAAAAGAGAGAGGAGGAGAAATCTTGCAACACTTGCCGTAGCCTTTGCGATGTCTTGTTGATCGCTCGATTGCTGAAGTGATTATTTGAATTTAAAATCTTTATCAGAATTTCGGAGTCTCCAAAAACTTGTATTTTTTTATAGCCATTTTCACGCGCTATCTGACAAGATTTTAGCAGCTCGAGAATTTCAGCCTGGTTATTTGTTCTCTGTCCTAGTCCCCAACTGAAGCTATCTTTTCGGGATCCATCCGAGGAGTAAATCACTCCGCCTGCTCTTGCGTTCCCTGGGTTTCCTTTGGAGGCATCGTCGAAAAAAACCGAGGCTTTGCCTTGCCTCCTCCACCATGCTTGAAAAACTGCATTCGTATCTCGCAAACGCCATCCTGGAGTGATAGAGGGGCGAATAGAGGATTGTTTTCTGTCCCGAAAAGTGAAGGTTCCTATCCATTTCTTTTCTTCAGAGAGGAGAGTATTTTCGTTCTTGAAGGAATGGTTAGCCACTGTTTCAAGGAGAAATTTTGCTTTAGCGACCACCATTGGGGGGGAAGGCATAGTATTGTTGAAGATCTGTTCGTTTCTGGACAGCCATAGTTTCCAGCAAATGTATTTGGGGATGGCCTACCAAATTCTTTTCCAAATTGAACTGCTTTGAACCTCTTAAGGATAGCGCGCCTTCCAGGAGGAGAATAAGGTAACCACTGTAATCTGCTTTGAAACTGTGGCGTTGAGACCTTGAAGGGAGATCTTCCATACTTCTTGGGTGAATGGACAGTCCACAAACATGTGATCCATTGTTTCAAGATCATTATAGCACATGGAGCATCTATGAGGATCGATAATGCCTCTTTTTGCCATATTTTCACCTTTCAATACTTTCCTGTGCATTAACACCCAACAAAAGAAGTTTATTTTTGGAAGGCCGAGAGGATCCCAGACCTGCTTCCAGAGGGATGTTGACTCGATCGACGCTTGGGGGGATTGAAGTGAAGTAAATCCGTGAGCTGCGGTGAAGAACCCAGTCTTGTCCTAACCCCATTTGTCCGACAAGAGGAGGTGAACATGAGCTAAGTCCGTCAACGCAGCTAGGAGAGGAATTTTCTGGGTTTGCAAATGATCTGGGATGCCCGGGAAGACCCATGACCGCCATCTCCCTGACGCATCCCACGAAGAGATATCTGCCACTTTGATGAATCCGTGATGAGTTAGCCACTCACGGATCTCCTTGATTTCTTTAGAAACGTTGAGGGGTGCATTGCCCATGATACTATCTTGCCACAACATGGTTTTTCTCCTGTTCCCTGGGATACCATACAGATGCTTTTGGAAGAATTCGAGTCCGCGACGACAAAGATTCCATATCAGCGTGCCTTTGGGAGTATTTTCTGCCTGAAGGTTTCTCAAAGAAGCCCCGTTGAGGTATTTTTCCCTTAGGAGTTTACTTACAGGGTGCCTGCGATTTGTATAAAGTTTCCAAAAGATTTTGCCACCCAATGCAAAGTTTGCAAGCTCGGGATCTCTTACCGGTAACCCTCCTTCAACAAATGGGCGTTTGACAGTTTCCCAATTAACTAAGTGGTATTTCTTTTGATTGCCTTTACCTCCATGCCAGAGAAAGTCTTAGATCAACTTTGAAATCTGAGTCGTGACCGCCTTTGGGGATAGAAGGAATGAGTCCTGGTAGATTGGCAAGGATGACAGGACCGATTTAATAAGGGTGAGTTTCCCAACATTGGTAAGCCACTGACCTCCCCAAGTTGAGATTTTGGCTTTGAGTTTTCTTATTACTTCTGGCCACAGCGAAGACTTATTGGAACCCAGAGTTAAGGGAAGTTCGAGATATTTTATTTTTTCCCAAGAAGCATAGCTCGAGAACCTTAGGTAAAGGGAAATTCGCTGAATAGTTTGCTGATCTACATTCCACCCATACACTGCACTTTTCCTTTTGTTGATGAGCGCTCCGGAGATACTGCAGAAGCTTTGAAGGATTTCGCTGAAGTTTTTTGCAATCTTTATGGAGGCTCTACCCAGCATAAGAGAATCGTCTGCAAAAAGGGCATGATTGATTGGATCAAGGCCCTTCATCAACCTAATGCCTGGGACTGTTCCAACCTTCTTATCAGCAGTCAACTTTCTGCTTAATGAATCTGCCATCAAGATGTACAGGAACGGGGAAAGAGGGCATCCTTGCCTTAATCCCCTCGAAGCTTGAAAATAATTAGCCAGTCTGCCATTCACTAGCGGGGCTATCCAAGGCTTTTTAGTACAAGCTTTAATCAAATTTACAAAGTCAGGACAAAAACCAAAAGAGAGAAGGACTTTATAAAGGAAGGAGAGGTTTACCCGGTCAAATGCATTTGCCATGTCTAGCTTTATAAGCATCCCTTGCTCCTGCCATTGATGACTGGAATGCATGGCTTCTTGCACCTGAATTACATTATCTAGAATATGTCTTCCTTTGACAAATCCACCTTGCATGGGGGAAATGAGATTCTCTAACAGAGGCTTAATTCTGTTTGCTAATAGCTTGGACAGAATTTTGTATGAAGCATTGCAGAGCAAGATAGGCCTGAATCTTTCGAAGGAGCTTGGGTTCACTTCTTTGGGGATTAATCGAGTTAGTGCTGCCTCCCACTTTGGCTCTTTGTTGGAAAGCTTTAATCATTCTCAGCCAATCAGTCTTGATTATGTCCCAGCATGCTCTATAAAATTGGATTGAAAAACCATCTGGCCCTGGAGCTTTGTCGGGCTCCATGGACCAGATGACATTGCAGATTTCTTCTTCAGTAAAGGGCTTCATGAGGACTGAGTTATCATCCTTGCTTACAAGAGAGGGTATGTGTGAGAGGAAGTTGGAGGTAGCCTCTTCGCAGTTGGCGCCATCTTCCTTGTAAAGGTTCTGAAAGTGTGTTTCTGCTGCTACTTTGAGCTGATCAAAACCTTTGTGGATCAATCCATTTGCGGAGGCAATTTCAGAAATGTGATTTCGGGAAAGGCGGGTTCTGAACTGCCGATGAAAGAAGGAGGTGTTTTGGTCTCCAGCTTTTAGCCACAAGCTTCGAGATTTAAGCCTCCAGTACTCTTCTTCTTGGTGGAAAGCGTAGAAAGTTTTGCTTTGGGCAGCTTGTTCTTTCTCTAGTTCTGAGTTGGTGATGTCCTTGATCTCCATTTCTAGTTGCAAATCTGATAACTGCTGAACAATCTCTCGTCTAAATCTAGAGGGAGTGATAATGTGATTTTTAACCCAAGCTTTCAAGGCATGTTTTGTTTCCTTTAGTCTCTGCTCCCACACAAAGCTTGGAGACCCTGTGACTGGAGAGGACCAAGCTGATTGGACAGTTTCCAGGAACCCCTCCTTATCTATCCAAAGAGGGCTGAAACGGAATGGAATTGGGCCCATATTTTCTTCTTCCAAATGCAAGAGGATGGGTTTGTGATCAGAAGTCAATTTTGGGAGAATCTTGGAAGAGATTAATCTCCTTTCTTGCAGGAACGAGCTTTGGACTAACCTATCCAGGTGAGCTGAGATGTGATCAACCCCAACTCTGTTATTTGTCCAGGTGTAGAGTCCTTTCGAAGGCTTGAAGTCAAGGAGGTCCCACTGATGAGCTAATTCCTCAACGAAGGGGAGCATTTGGTCCCTGCCACTATTGCCTCCTCTCTTTTCTTTTGGTTCGAAAGCCAAGTTTAGATCTCCGGCTAGAATAATGTTCGAAGGAGAGAAGATTTCTAAAAAATTTGCTAAAGATTGTCAACAATCTTTCTTTTCGGAATAAAGGACAGGAACATAAAGATTGAAGAGTGAGAGGGTAAGCTTACTTGAAGTATGTCGGAGTTCGGTGAATATCCAATGTTGAGTCTCAAAAGAGCTTTCTAGATGAAACTTGTCCTTTGCCCACAAAGTTGCAAGACCACCTGAGGAGCCCCTTGCGCTGATGGCTTTTCCTGCGTTTTTCTTCCATTTCTGATTGCTTATTTCTAGAAGGGTTTCCCCTTCAATTTTAGTCTCTTGGAGCATGAGGATCTCCGGAGATTCAATTTTCAAAAGGTCTTTGACTGCTTCAGCTTTCGATGGATTCCCCAAACCTCTGCAATTCCAAGAGACTACGCGCATTATTTACTGGGATTGGAGTGGTGGGTAGGACCTCCCTTGGGGGGCCTTGTTCTGGTATTTCTTCCGATGGACATTTCAATGGTGGATTGGCTTCCTTGCATTTTTTGCCTCTCCGCTTCTTCTTCTCTAGCTTCCTTATGTGATTTCCTCCCTGCTCTTTTTGAGGGTCTCTCAAAAGACTCTTCTTCCGAAGAACCAAAGGTTTCTAGAGTTTTCTTTTTTATTATTTCTGCGTAGGAGGGGGAGGAGGAAATTCATATTGGGGAACCGGATTGGGTTGCCTCTACATTGTCCTTCTCCACTACGGGAGAAAGGGTCTGCTGCTCAGGTTCCTCGATCATTGGATCAAATTTTTTTGAAGGATTGCTGAGGATTTCGAAAGGGTTTTTAGAAGCCTCTGGTATTGGAGGGGCTGAGCTCCCTTCCCCAAGAACCTTCCTTGAGATGGGGGCGCCAGTCCCCTTTGGCGCCCCTTTCCCTTTGGATCTGCTGTTTTTCTTTGGCGGGGCTGCTTTTTGAACCTGTGTCCATTGATTGCCTTTCAAGTTCTCCACCTCTTCCTCAAACTTCTTTTTGCAATGTCGGGCAAAATGTCCGTAACCATGGAAATACCTGCATTTAAAAGGGAGTCGTTCATAGTCCAATTCTTGGATGTGAGACGAATCTGCAACCGTTAGTTGAATGGCTTCCGCGAGCCCCACCTCCAAATCAACTTCGACGCATATTCTTGCACAGGAATACTGATCCTTTCTCTCTGCTCTGTGGATGTATTTTCCGAGGGTGTTTCCAATGGATTCTAATGACTTCAGATTCCAGTAGTGCAAGGGTAAATGAGGAAGGCGCACCCAAACCGGGACAACCAATGACACATCTTGCGTCGGATTGAAATCTGGAGACCATTTATTCAGGTACAGACCCTGAGGGCCCATAAAATATGGTCCATTCTTGAAGATGAGATTTTTGTCTTCTAAATTGTCATAGATGAAGACAAAGAATCCCCTGCCAACAAGGTGGCTTCTGATACCTTCCTTGACTAGAGGACCCCAGTTCCTCTGCACCCACGCGTCTACAGCTTTGGGAGAAGGCCATAAGCCAGTGAACTGCCCAATGAGCCCCCGTTCAGCTAAGTTCAATGCAGATCGACATGTTTCTTCTGCTGGGAGGGCGACTGAAGGGATATTATCTAGCTTTTTTACTAATTTTTGCTGAGCATCTGATGCTGGGCGTTTGCAGCTGGCCGCGTCTAGCTTCCTGAAAGCAGCGATCTCTGGTGGAAGAGGGGGGGGAGCCTCGGGGCCCCCTCTTGGGGTCATGGTGGTGTGAGTAGGAGGAAAAAGAGGGCGCGCCAGAGCAAGGCGCGTGTGAGCTAGGTTAATCTTTAAAAAGTTGCCTTTCTTCTTTAACACTTTTCACTTGTGAAGGAATCTGACTTTGTTCTTGTGGCAATAAAAATACAATTTGGAAACAAACTATTTTCTATATATATGAAAATTATATATTTAATAAAAAATATTTTATTATAATTTCTTTATATCAAATTATGTTGAGAATTTCGAAACTTTTTCAATATTTTAAATAAACATTTTTATTAAAGATAAATATATGTAATTTGAAAATATAAAAAAGAAAAATAACTATTATAAATGAGAGAAATAAAATAATAAAACGAGAATAAAATATAATATTAGTGAAGCTTGGTGACTCACTAACAAACATTGTAAAATATTAAAAATTATTAGTAATTGACAATAGAGGGCAAGGGCAATGGCGATGCTGGTGGTGGGCAATTGCAAGTCAAATGGAGCATGGGTAGCAGGTGGAAGAGAATGGAAACGAAGCTGGGAAGCGACTTGTGCCTTTTTGCGAGTCGTGCATTTTTAATTTTTTTTAACCATACCTGCGCGATCGTCATCAAACCCTGGCGAATTTTAATGAATTTGGGCGAATTTGTTCGGCTTTAAGTACGGATTCGAGTTCAACATTAAATTTGTCTTGAAGTTCGGCGAATTTCATCGAATAAATTAGGGATCGGATAAAAATCGGCGAATTTCGAATTTGATGCTTGAAAATCGCCGAACCTGGTGACTAAGAGAGGAGGAATCACTCAGGTTCTTCATTGGATTTCATTGTTAGAGACAATATTCAGATTTGCGGAGGTTGTGGCTTAGTGGAAGCCAATTTCTTCTATTGTAGCAACTCATTATGATGGGCAGAGGTTGAGATCTTCTTGGTAGGTCGAGTATTCTTCTGGTAGGGTTGTGTTTCCTCTTAGGGCCGATTGCTCCTCCCTGCTGGCCGAGTTTACTGTTGTGTGGGAGAAATTCTCTTGCATGTGGGCCGAGTTTTAGGCTATGGCCGAGTCACATGTGTTTGTTGGCCAAGTTTACCATTGCTGGGTGAAATATCATTGTTTGGGGACCGATTTTCTTGTGGTTAGGCGAGCCATCTTCTTATGCTGGCCGATTCTTCTGTTGTTGAAGTCGATTTTCTGTAGGGGAAGCCGAATCTCATTGTTTGGGGCTGTAATCTTGTAGCAGGGGAGGTCGTACTTCCTATTGGGGCCGTCATTCTCTGTTGGCAGGCCGTATTTGTAGTTGTGGACAAGGTTTATTGCAGAGGGGACACCCTCATCTTGTGTGTGAGCCGAGTTTGTACTCAGCAGGCCATCTTTCTTATTGGAGAGCTGGTTTGAGCTTCAAATAATACCCAGACTGCTGTAACAGGTTAGATCTTAAATAATATCAGACCTGATTTATGTTAAATACTTGCTGTTGTAGCAATTTGGTTGGCTCTTTCTTTGTAGTTTACTGCCATAAAAATTGTATGCATTATAAAGACCTTAATTGGGCATCAAACCCTCCTTTATACATTGAAAAATCCTTGTTTATCTATTGAGAACATAAGCCAGCAAGTACATAAACAAACAAGCATCATAACAGGGATTTTATATTGGAAATTGATCCTACAGCCAAAGTGTTTGACGAAATTCATACGCCAGCAGTGGGCTATAAAACATATCAGCAGTAAGTTGTTTGCTCAAAGATCTTACCTAGCAGCAATACTAAGACATTCAGGCCATCCAAAGTGTTTGACAAAGGTTCTATACCAACAACAACCAAAACAAGGGGATTTTACAGTGAGATTCGAGTATGACAACAAACTGTTTGACAAAACTCCTAACCCAAAATACTCACTAAATATAACAGCAACCAAGAGAAATTATAATAGCAGTAGGTTGGGACATTACAGCGGTATCAGAGCTGGTTTCCCTGCTAGCCTGTACATTGCATGATACTTTGATGATTCCGGGTGACTGAACACACATTACATACAGGAGAAGAAGCCATAGAGGAGCTGAGAATATCTTCCAAACAGAGTCAGAAGGAGAGGAAGACATGGGGGACAAAAATGAACAGCCAGAGGACATTGCTTTGCATATTTTAAATAACTTGGCAAGGACACAGAATGAGTTAGCAAGGGTACAAAGTAACATGAAAGGGGGGCAGTAGCAGATGGTTGATCTTCTCAACTAACTTGTGGCAAATACTCAAGGGACTAATGGCAGCTAGGGAAACAATGGAAACCGTGCAGAAGGGAGTCATACACATGTCCCTACACGGATCCATTTTGGGTCCACTAGTTGAATGATTCCGAGACCACATATGCCTCAATTTTTGGAAGGACAGCTAGCGGAACATTGGGGCAGAAGGAACAAGGGGAATTTTACGGAGTATTTGAGGGAGTATCAGATTCTAGGGGAGGAGTTTCAGGCAGCCATGTCTTTGCAATATTTCTGTACTATCAAGTACAAGAATAGGCCTAGAGAGTTCAACAGGGGCACACAGAGTTGGGAGCTTCAGAGGAAAGTGGGTAAGTTGTCCATTCCTTACTTTGATGGCTTTAGCAAGTCCACTGCTAGGGCGTGGGCATAGTCACCTGGTTCGAGTTCGAATTCAAATTCAATGACCTTGGAGTTCGACAAAAAATCGACAATCAAAATTTCGATAAAAAAATTCAGCATTAAATTCAACATACTACAAAGTTTGAAAATTTAAAAATGTGTAATAAAATGAAAAAGTTATTAATCCCATTAGACAAAAAAACCATCTAACAACTTAAAATATATATCATGACATATTATTTCATTAGAAAGTTAGAAACAAGGAAATATTGTGTATTAGAAACAAGGACATATGGAAATTCCCTTTTATACATTAAATTGTGCATAATTAATACCCTCTAAGCCAATTTGAGACTCTATAATCATATACTGTGCAATAGATTGAATAAAAATAATGTGTCATAAATTAACTTTGTCATTACTAGGGTATTAAGTCTGCGAGATATTTTTGGAAAAAAGAACCTACAGGATGGAGGCTAGTGCTAATCGCGATTTAACCCTCGATTTGTGTGATGTAACCCTCAATCCGTGCTTGTAGACGAGTCTGGACTAAGAAGGGATGGAGGCAAGGGCGTCAACATCGTACGGTGGAAGAAAACAAATGTCGGGTTCTAGATTCTGCACGTGCAGTGGAGGAAACTGGAATGAAAGCAACTATACCATCGGGCTGCTCGAGCCTGAGGGGAAATGAAAACTACATGGAGCAGGCTAGAGTTGGAATTTTTTTTTAAATTTTCTTTTACTCTGCCAAATTGCAGGGTCGAATTTCAAGGAACCCGCGCGGTTACAGGTGAATTTATTCACCTTCGAATTTCGGTTCGAAATCAAGTTTGGGTTCAACTTTAGATTCATCGAACTAGGGACAAATTTGTTCGGAAAGCCTTTAGATTCGACGAATTTCGAATTACAAGCAAAAAATGCGCCGAATGCGGTGACTTAGGGCGTGGGTACAGAAGTTGAAAACTTACTTCCAACTCAACCCTATGATAGAGTTAGAGGCCATCAAGTATGCCACCTTGCACTTGGTTGGAGAGGCCCACGAGTGGTGGTACCATGGGTTAGCCACATTGGGACATAGTAGCATCACTTCATACTTGGAGTTCACTTAGAGGTTGATGGATAGATTTGATAGGAGGGATCCAAAGATACATTTTAGGGAGTTAGCACAACTCAGACAGACAGGTACCCTAGATGCATACATTTCAGAGTTCGAAAGGATTGCAGTCATGGTGACAGATGTGTCAGAGTATAAGTTGATCGTGCTCTTCATTGAGGGACTTTCCAAACCCTTGCGTGGTTGGGTGAAGGCCTTCAAGCCAGCTTCATTACAGGATGCTATTAGCAGGACACGTGACATGGAGGATGCAGTGCCTAAAAACAAAGCTCCTTCTAAACCTCTCATACCCCAAAAGAACAAAGAAAAGAAGCCCTTTCAGAAGGAATGGTTAGGGAAAGAGAGATTGGATGAGGAAGTTTGGAGAGAGTTGAGGAGGAAGAATCTTTGCTACAATTGCAAGGAAATTTGGGAGCCAGGTCACAGGTGTATGGGGAAAGGTAAGGTACATTACATTGAGGTACTTCCTGACAGTGATGAGGATGAGGAGGCAGGATGTGAGCAGGGCAGTGAGCATAATAGTTCAGACAATGAGCAATCATGAGTGGAGGATAAGAGTGTTGAGTCGCAACACATTGAGACTCAAGGTGTGACTATCGCCACTCTGTCAACTGTTCCTAGATTTCACACCTTCAGGGTCTGTGGGGTATTACATGGACAACAAGTCACATTTTTGATTGATGGTGGAACCCACAATTTCATTGACTCAGCCTTGGTGACTAGGAGAGGCATTCTTGCAGTAGACCTTGAGAGGCTTGATGTAGTGGTAGCAGGTGGGTGTAGTATGCCATGCACACAGAAGATTCCGCAGTTGGGTGTAGCATTGGGAAACTACACGGTGACTGATGATTTTTACGTAGTTGGGTTGTCGGATACTAATATCATATTGGGAGTTCAATGGCTTGTTTTCTTGGGAAATCATTCTGTTGATTACCAAGCCATGGAGCTAGAGTTCAGGGCAGCGAATGGTAGGAAGGTAGTTTTGATGGGCATGACCAGTGGAGCTCCTAGGATGGTTTCGACGTAGCGGATGGAGAGTGTATTCATGTATGGGATAGAGTACTTTCTAGAGATTGATCTTTGATCAGACTATCAACAGGTCAGGGACAGGGAGCTTGGCATGATGGAGGTTTTATATGTGGACCATGTGATCAGTGAGCAGGATGTACAGGTACATCAAGAAGAGATCCAAGCTTTGTTAGATTGGTTCACATGTATTTCAACTAATTGGAAGTCCCACCTTTTGGTGGTATATTCCAAGGACCGGTTTGCTTGCGAGTTGATTGATGGTCACATTCAGGATGACAGGTACAGAGTGGTGGATGACATCATCTATTACAGAGGTAGCATATACTTGGTTTCAGAGTCCACACTTAGAGAGGAGATCATGAGAGATATGCATGATACGCCCTTGGCAGGACATCATGGGTACTTCAAGACTTACCAACAGATCAGAGAGAGGTTCTCATGGAGGGGCCTCTAGGACGATGTGTTGAGACATGTGAGGGAGTGCATGACTTGTCAGCAGAACGAGTCATAGGTGTAGGGCAGGGGCTGTATTTGATGGTTGGTGGACCAAATTGGCACACTCCTTCGCGAGTCCATCAGAGTATGAGGCATTGTAGGCAACAAAGTTGTTTTTCAGAGAGGTGTCTAAACTCCATGGGTTGCTTGAGTATGTTGATAGTGTTCGGGACAACACATTTTCCAATATCTTTTGGCAAGGGTTGTGCAGATTAGCAGGCATAGAGTTGACTCCTAGTACCTTGTTTCCATCAATTAGATGCGAGGCTTGGCATATTTCGTTTCCAGTGGTTATCGGTATAACATCATGGGAGTCGATCGGTTTCAGAGATGGTGGGCGCCTAGTTTGGTTGCGGGTTCCAGGAACTCATTTGATTGGTCCGTTTTAATTTTGGGATGCTTCAAGGGGAGATGATGGATCATGGGACGCATCCTATATGGTAGGATAGATTTTCTTCGTCGATACCCAGGATCGAGTATCACAGTGGACTTACAGTCCTTGACTTCTATGAGATACCTTTGCAAGACATGATCCTTCATAGTGGGGATGATTCTTCGAGACATTACAGTTTGGGGTTCCAGGAGTGGAGGATGCAGTCTAGGCATGAGAGTCAAATATTTATGATCAGAGTGGCGCAACGTCAGCATGGTGGATCCTTTATGGGGATAGCATGGGACCCTGGGACTTCATGGTTTGAGAGTTTGGTAGTTGATACAGATGGGAGAGTCTGTTTTAACTTTTTATTATCACGAGTTCATTTCTATAGGGCATTGGACTGGCTTCCCAAGAGGGCGATTCTATGTGGGATGGACTGAGCTTTTACAGTCAATGTTGCACAAAGCAGGTGCGTGGGAAGCGTCATTTTCCAAAAATCCTCAGAAGCAAAGCGTTGCGGAAGTGTCTGTTATATATATATATATATTGTGTTTATATTAAAAAAACATGCAGAAAGACAAATTAGTTGCAGAATATACATGCATATTTGTACATCAATATAGATAGAAATGACATCCATAGTACATCGATGATTAATCATTCGAGCATCAACTATCTAGATTCTAGCAATTACAAACTTACAAACCAACATACAAATTTTTAAGCCATATTGATATAATAGAAAGTAGACCATAAACTTATGAAATGAAATCAAATATCCAACAATTGTCAACAATAACATGAGTCATGACCAAATAGTTATGTTTACAAAATAGTCCATCTACACTGAAGTATGAAGACCGAAAGGTCCAAAACAATAAAGTTTAAAGTTTAAACTGAGCTAGTTGCTAAATACTATGAATCTATCATCGATAGACTATGAAATTTAAAGTAATGAAAAAGGAGGATCATCTTGGACCCACCACCATGTGTTGGTGATGAAAGCCATGATACATGATAGTATTTAGGTGTTAGCACAAATGATAAGGCATGTAGTGGAATATTTAGCATTTCCCACTGTTTTTCCACCTCTACACGAATATGATTATAGAGGTTGAGACGAACAAAGTTCGCTCACACAAGAATAATCCAAAATATTTGGAATATAACAAAGTAATCCATGTAGGACTGTAAATAAAATGAATAGATAAGATATAATGAGATAGATATATGATT
>ML797625.1:171944-183586 GCA_009831015.1 Picea engelmannii | reverse complement strand
AGGAAGGGGGGAAAGGGAACGGGGGGGGGGGAAGGGAAGGGCTGCGGAAGAGGAAGGGAGGGAGTGGAAAGGGGTTACGGGTAGGGAACGAAGAAGGGGAACAGGGAAAAGGGCGGGTTAGGGGAAAAGGGGAATGGGGGAGGGTTTGTGGGTCACGGGATTGGGGAAGGGGAGTTCACGGGATTGGTGTCTGCGGGAGCGGGAGACGGGTAGTGATTTTTTTATTTTTATTTATATATATATTTTTTAATTTCTGTGTTTGTTTTTTGTTTGTTTTTCTTTTAATATATATATGGCAGCAGAATGTTTTTTTTTTTTTTAAGCTTCTTCTCTTTTTAGATATGGCAGCAGAATGTCTTCAATAAATTTTTAAATGGCCAAAAGCCCGTGTGGTCAATGACCTGTAAAAAATCAGAGAAACTCTGAATGAAGTATGGTTGGCCAAAAGCCGGTTCAGACAAGGTCTGATAAGGAGATTGGCCAAAGGCCGTGATCAGAAAAACGAAGCTCTGATACCAAATGAGACGAACAAAGTTCGCTCACACAAGAATAATCCAAAATATTTGGAATATAACAAAGTAATCCATGTAGGACTGTAAATAAAATGAATAGATAAGATATAATGAGATAGATATATGATTACAATTGAGAATGAGGGCTCGTTTATATACCCATGCAGGGGTGCCCTTCACCAATAGTCATGTCCTTTGAGACATGACCTTTCATTATTAATAATTATTATTTATTAACTATTATTATGTTATGAATATCTATTTATGTATATTTATGTTCATAGCAGAGGTTGACATATTTAGGCTCAACAATGTCTTTAATCTACCCTAGCATGCTGTCCATTTGCTCATACACCTCCCAAATGATTGGCCGATTTGAATATGCAAACTTGATCATGTGATAAATTGACTTGGTGAACTGCAAAACATACCGAACCTTGGAAGCTTCTGGGAGGCGTCCTAGGAAGCGTATGGAAGCGTCCTAGGAAGCATATGGAAGCGCTCAGGAAGCGTACGAAAGCGTCCTAAGAAGCGTACGAAAGCGCTCAGGAAGCGTCCTAGGAAGCGTATGGAGCGCGCTTCAAAATACTGAAGCGTGCTTCGAAGCGAAGTGTGGAGCTTCCAAAAGACCAGGAAGCATCCAAATTTGCTCCGAAGAGCACTTCCGAATTTTGAATCCCGCTTCCAGGGGAGCTTCCTGGACGCACCTGCTCGAAGTGCGCTTTGGGGCTTCGAAGTGGGGGGGGGAAGCTTCCTGCGACAGTGTTTACAATATCTGATTGATCTCTTGATCGGTAGCCTTCATAAGATCTCTGGTGTTAGTACCTTGCAAGACAGTATCGTGAGCAGTAGGTGCTCCACATCTTTCAATTTGGTTTGGGACCCTATGGTCATTCATAGTTTCAGTTTGGCTCCGCCTATTGTTCGGGTGTTTGTGTTGGCATTGCTTGAGGACAAGCAATTTTGGGAAGGGAGGGCTGTATTGTCCCTTTCCAAATGACTGTTCTAGGAGGATGACGTAATGGTCTATCTGATTCCCATAGGCCATGATCGATTATAAAGGGGATTACTTTGATTGTTTGATGTCATTGGGGAGAAAAAGGTTATATTTCTAAAGTGACATTCAATAACTAAGTTAAAAAGGTTATAAAGTGACTTTGAGATTATTACTTAAGCAAACCTTATGATGCCACTTTAATTATTTAAGTAAAAAGGTGAAAGAGTCATCCAAAAGGGTGAAAAGGTCATCAAGGCAAGCGAGAGGGATAGAAGTACAATGATAACTCATTCTCTCATTATGTTGATGATTATATCTAATTTGATTTGGAGAGCTCTTGGAGCCTTTGGGGGTTTGGAGTAAACCCTAGTTTGGATTGGTTTCGGTGGTGAGAGATCCACCCTAGCTAATCAGGTTTCGGTGGTGAAAGATTCCACCCCAGCCAAATTAGAGGAGGAATCACTCAGGTTCTTTATTGGATTTCATTGTTAGAGAAAATATTCAGATTTGCAGAGTTTCTGGCTTAGTGGAAGCCAAATTCTTCTATTGCAGCAGCTCATTTTGATTGGTAGAGGCTGAGATCTTCTTGGTGGGCCGAGTTTTCTTCTGGCATGGCTGAGTTTCCTCTTAGGGGTGAATTCTCCTCCTTGCTGGCCGAGTTCATTGTTGTGCGGGTGAAATTCTCTTGCATGTGGGCCAAGTTTCAGGCTAGGGCTGAGTCACATGTGTTTGTTGGTCAAGTTTACCATTGCTGGGTGAAATATCATTGTCTGGGGATCGATTTTCTTGTGGTTGGGCGAGCCATCTTCTTATGCTGGCCGATCCTTCTATTGTTGAAGTCGATTTGTTGTATGGGAAGTCGAATCTCATTGTTTGGGGCTGTAATCTTGCAGCAGGGGAGGTCGTACTTCCTATTGGGGCCGTCATTCTCTGTTGGCAGGCCGTATTTTTAGTTGCGGACATGGTTTATTGCAGAGGGGACGCCCTCATCTTGGGTGTGAGCCGAGTTTGGACTCAGAAGGCCATCTTTCTTATTGGAGAGTTGGTTTGAGCTTCAAATAATACCCAGACTGCTGTAACAGTTTAGATCTTAAATAATATCAGACCTGATTTATGTTAAATACTTGTTGTTGTAACAATTTAGTTGGCTCTTTCTTTGTAGTTTACTGTCATAAAAATTGTATGCATTATAAAGACCTTAATTGGGCATCAAACCCTCCCAATCTATCTTCCGTTGGTTAGATTGTTCGAAGATAGTGTGGGCCCATAACCTGTTAGAAATAATAGTTGTGCTCGTTTCACCATAGACAATATAACAATATTGTCACCCAACCATAGGCCGAAGCCACCCCCGAGCACCTTATCCTTGACAAAGAATAATTCCGGAAGCAAACCCTAGGCCTAATGGCCAATCAATGTAGTGTACCTCTCTCCAAAGCTAGCACACAAGGTAGAAATTCCAAATCATAACCAAGAGAAAGTCCAAGCCTAAACCGAAAATACATGTTGCAGTGGCCGCAACTGCATCTACTCTCCAGACTTGCGCACTTACTAAATTTCTGCAGTGCGCACTCTTAAATTTCTGCATTTGCGAGCTGTATCTGTCAAATGAGCTCTGGCGTCCTGTATTTATACTTCTCCTCCTTAGCTGACTGGGCCAACTTCTCATTCTAGAGGCTAAAAACTCAATATTAAATATTTCCTTTAGCCGACTTGTCTTCTAGGGTCATGTCCAATGCTTTAGGGTTTCTTCTTGCTTCCCGAAATATTCTATTCTTGTCAGGGTTACACGTGGAGGTTAATACCTCCCGCAACTACCATAATATCAACAATTATTTCATATTTTCTTGAACATGATCGATTTCTCATTTAATGTGAGAGGTCCACTTAATTCGGGCTTAAGAACATCTCGAATGGTTTTGGAACTTTTTGCTATGAGATTGTATTCTCTTGTTTGGTTAGATTGTCTTTTCTCTTGTTTCATTGAGAGAACTAGGATAACATATAAAGATTTTAAATCCCAGCTGTGGTATTTGTTCTTCATTTGTAGTCTTTATTTTAATCTTTTTGTTAAAAGTATGTAATTAGGGTAACGTACTCAGAATTCTTGAATGAAACAATGGGTTATGGTGAAAGCGTCTTGACATGAGAAAGTTTCAGGAAACACTTCTAACCAATTTTATTTCTCTACAACATTTTGTCTTTATGGAGAACTTCAACCCTTTGTTTGATATGTTTTGAAATGTAAAATGATTTTTGTTTAGTGTGTTGGATGTACCCAACAATAGGGAATTCAGACTACAACCAGATTTAAAAGCATAGTTTATTGTGGATCCATTTGTCTAATTTCTAAGTTACCATGCATTTTTCAAGGAGGATCCAATAACTTTAGGCATGGTAGTAAATATTGGTTCCTAAAAGAAAGATACATATGTGGACACTAGAAAATGTATATGTAATTGATGTATTCCTCATTATTCTGCAGGTGACTGTAGAGACTGTGTCTGAAATCGGGGATCCTAAAGATGGAATATGTGATGCAATTGATAAATTGCAAGTTGACCTTCTTATCATTGGAAGCCATGGCTATGGAATGCTAAAGAGGTAGGATCAACTTACTAACCCCATTTTATAGTTAAACCAGGAAGTTGAAAACAATGATTGCTGAACCAATACTAAAAAGGAAGTTCTGGGTTTATAAGGGAAAAATTATTGCATATGAAAATCTTAGTGAAGATTAGTCCTACATGTTGGATTGTCATAGATTAGGGCATGCAGATCACTCTTGACACATTCAATAACAACAGTTTTCAGGGAGCTATCTCATATAATAATTATGGAAATTCAACTAAATGGAAATTGGCTTTGACATGAGTATCATGAGACAATAGAAAAAATGCATGTTCATTAGATATTTACAACGACTATACGTATACAGACAATGGATAGAAACTAGTTCATTTCCCAGGGCTTGTTTAGACACTTGTTTTTTGATAATTTGTTATTTTGCATGGCTCAAATCCTTGACCAAATGTGGGATTGTAAAATCATTAATCACTCATATTATGAGTAAACCCATTTTGCAGAGTTGACTTGAACCAATAGAAAAATCAAATGAAGATTTGATTGTTATTTTCTGATTAGATGATAAAAGGCATCTGGTGAGTATATTTCCACCATTCAAATTTTATAACCACAAGATATCAAGGTGAAGTTGACCTCTTTTGTTGTAGCTTGTAGGAGAATGATATGGAAAATTTATGTATAACATTCTAGTTGGATCTATATTCCATTAAGAGTAGTTTTTGGTTAGGTTAAAATAAGCACCTCCCCTTTGAAGTATGTATTTTTGTTTCAGATTGTAGATTCATTTTGACTTCAAAGTTTCGACCTTGTCCATGAAAACAACTTCCACAAAATTAGTGAAGACTATTATGATCACTGTTACCTCCTAGTTACACCAGGAAGGACTTAGAATGATCCACAACGTTGAACAAGGCACTTGTTCAAATTCAGAGTCCAGAAGTCTTGCCGGGCATCATTGCCCCTTCATTTCTTCTTCTTCTTCTTATTTTTCTATGCATGTTCCATACCCCCTGGGGGGAATTGTATAAAATGATCTAGCATGAAGTCTCTTGTATGTAAAAGACTGAGCTCCCTAAGACTTGGTTATTAGTGCATACTCTAGAGTGTTTTTTTTCACTTGGTCCCTTATACCTCACTTCAACGACTTATAATGTTCTAAGTTTTTCACTCATTTCATCCAAAGATGGAGTGTGTCCTAATGACCTTGCCTTAGTGTGTTTTGTCTGATTCTAGTGTCAAATGTATATTACCATGCTAGTCATTAGTCCATAGTCTTATGGACATGCATTAGGTCCTTCTAGGATTTTTAAACGTAAAATGTCTAGTTAAAAAAGACGTTTTACCTTGTAATTTCATGTAATTATTCAATAAGTGGTACTAGGAGGTGTTAAACACCTAGGGGAGTATTATTTTCTAACTCAGAATACCCCCTTTACCTTAGTACCCCCTTTTCGAGCAAAATAATTGACTTTTACCAATAAAAATCAATTATTTCCTGAAAAAGGTGAATTAAATCATTTCCTTTTTTTAAGGAAACATGTCGGGGACATGTTTTTGACTTGTCTCCAGTCTAACTCTCCCTCACTGCTGGTTATTGGCACTTGAGTCGAGTTGTGGGTGACTTAGTGGCAAGTTAAGTTTGCTTGATGGAGATCTCAAGGACATGTGCACTCTCTCTCTTGGGAGGTGGCACACTTTCCTTGAGGGTGTCAATCCCGATGAGGTGTGCACCTTCCCTCTTGAGATGTGGCACTACCTCACTCACTTTGCTTGGAGTTGTGGTGACTTACCTTGAGTTTTCTCGAGATGTGGCATTCATCCATCGTCACACATGGCTTGCCTCACATTGGGATGTGCGCCCCTCACCTTGAAGAATGCGCCCTCCTTTCTTATTTAACCAAGTCGACCCCTCTCCATTGAGGTTAATGAGAGTTTGTGCTAGCTTGTGGATTGTAATCTATTGTGATACTATTTTGGAATAAAAAGAAAGACTTTGGAGGTCACTTCGGTGGTGTGTACCTATTGTGTGGATGCTTGATGTTTAATGCTTATTATATGAGACAACCGTAGGCTTAATATTGCATGCATTTACGTTATTTTGGCCTTTGAAGGGGTGTTATCACCCAATAGGATAGGATCTTTTAAGCTAATCAACTTTGAAGGTCTTATTGATTATTTGCATTAGAGATTCTAGATTTGTATGTCTTTTTAGTTGAACTAACATACTATCTGAGTTTCTTGTGTAGGGAATCGGGATCACCACTTCTAACGATTTTTTTGCAAGTTTTAGGCTTTTACAGGTTCTTCATCCTCAGAGAAGTGGCTGGATTGCCTTGAGAAACCTTCCACAAGCTCTAAGGCTATCGAGAACAGAGTCCCTCAGCACAATACCGAAGGACTCCATAGCCCAAAGAAATTCCACATTCCAAGCTTTCTCTCTCTCTTTCCTTCATATTAAATTCAAATCTGGTTACATTTTTATGCATGCAAAGTTAGATATATGTTTTATAAGTAAATCGTAAATAGATCCATACGCATGCATGCATAGTTAGATCTACTTTATACTTTCATTTCATTAATCATTTAAGTAGATCTAAAAAAAAGTTATCTTTTAGTAAGTTGTATAGCTAAATCTTAATGCTAAAAGGTAGATCTTCAATAAGAGCTTTATTTTTCATATTTAGGCAAGGATAAGTGCCTTCTGTTCGCTGTCCAAACAGCGAACAAAAATCCGTTAGATCTTTTTATCATTGATTTCTAGTTGGTTTTACTAACCCCACATGTACATTTTCACTTAGAATTTTTTGGGTAAGGCTAACACCATTTTTCAGGGACTTCTAAAAGTGATTTGGGCAAGTTTCCCATGAAACTTGCTCGCTGTTTTTTTCCACTTTGCGAACAGGTAGGAGGAAGCTCTGGCCGTTTTTCGCGGATTCGGGGCATCTAGGACCTCCCAGGCAACCTCCTCTCCCTTCTAATCACTTTCTTCCCCCATCTGTAAATTTGAATGGGTTCTTAGTTTATAAAAGGCCAAAAAACGTTTCTATTCGATATTGTAAACTTGAAGGAGTTAGTGGGATAACCCACTAGCCCTCTCATTCCCCCTACCCCGGGGGGATTGTGTCATTTTTTTATTTTTTTTCTTTTGTCTAATTTTCTCTAAGTAAGCAAGATGAAATTAAACTAAAATAAACCAAGATAATCTGGAAAATATTTCCTTTTTGCTTTACTTTCACTCAATAGTTTAGTTTTCATTTAGTTATTTCAAGTTATTTTTCCTTTTTGCAAAGTAACGAACCTTCCTCGTCAGAATCTCAGTTTCTCTTTACCCCGCGAATCTAACTCGATCTCGACAAATCAGAACCGATTCTGAATAGTGCAGAGTAGTTTAATTAGGTAACTTTTTACTATTTTTGCCTATGTTACCGAATCTGTCAACCCTCGGGGCTGGATCCGCAGATCCCCGGATCAGATACGGATGCGGATCCGCTGGGATCCGCCCATGATTCGTACGGACGATAAACACAACGTTACGTCAACACATGATAATAAATGGATTTTGTTGGGTGTTTATTTCGATGTTACAGGAATACACACTAAAGATTATAAACGTCGTTCATCATCCTCACCCTCGTCCTAATAGCAATCATCCATGGGTCGATCGAGAATCAATCAAAGGGGCTTCATTTATTCATATATGAGGGTGGGCGCACAAATGCTCTCTGTCTACGACCAGGAAATGACACAATTCTCGACCCTCCCAACTTGGTAACATTCAATAGCTCGAAAACTGACTTACCCGATAATAAATGGACTCTAGCAACAAAGGATTTTCCAACAGTTTGACGACCATTATAAACTTTAATGCATTGGCTCTTAAATATATTAAAATACATTAAAGGTTATAGGTGAAGTTAATGGTAAAGTTAATTAATGTTTAACTTCAAAGTATATTAAATATATACTTTAATGCATATGCTCTTAAATATAGTAAAGGTAAAGATAAAGTTAATTATATATAGTAAAGGTAAAGTTAATTAAAACATATAGTAAAGCTAAAATGAAAAGCATTTTATGGACAAGATTTTATGTCTTTGTTCTGGCTTGTAATGCTTTCTCACGATTCTCTCTTCTTGAAGTTGTGATGGTTGACGATATGTGATGATATGAGTTATGAAGCATTGAGCATAATTGTCTTGTTGTGAAAGGGTTTGACCACCCTAATTCGATCTTTTATGGCACAGTGCTTTTATAGGGTTCCCAATGTGAATGTTTATTTTGAGACCCAATTGTACTGGCCTTAATGTTCTTTGGACTATAGATCAATTTCTTTTATTCAGAGCGATATAAATACATTGATTGATTAAGGAATCAACTCTTATGATTAGAATGTTGATAAGGTGTTCTTGTAACCCGATCTTTCTTTCTCATACTTGTAGTGTTTTCTTGATTCACTTTTTGTAGTATGTCTTCTTTGCATACCTGTGTTGCTTTGTTGATCATTAAATGTTTGTTGGTAGAGATACTTGGATTTTCCATCTTTCGTACTTCCAACTTCCAAGTTTGAAGATATCCCTACTTCAATTGGATTTGCATCTTTTTAAGTTGTGATGTTGATTGGATCTGTATTGGTTCCTTTTTCCAAGGTTTGGATTTTTACATCTAATGATTCTTCTACCTCAATTGGATCAGTGATTGTTTCTTGGTGTTGTCTAACTGTTCTACGTTTTTTCCCTCCTCGTTGGAATCCGACAACATAAGCCGCACAAAATCACAACTTTCTGTTGTTTAAATTGCATTTTTGAATGCAGAAATGGATTCATCATGGTTAAAAAACTCTAGAGCACTCGGATTATACAAATTTAACCACTGAAATTTGCAGATCAACAATATCTCGCCGGATTTCGGGCAAATATCCCCGGAAAAAATGCCCATAAAAGGGCAAAAACGTAGCACATTTAGACTACGATTTGTTTCTTTACTGATTAATGCTTCCTTGTTGGTAAGTTGCCCTAACTTTTCCTGTAGTGATTTCTTATCATTTTTTAACTTCTTAATTTGTGTAAGTAAACTTTGATTATGATCCCTTAGGCGTAACAATTCTTCCTCATTTTCTGACTTGGGTTGAAATTATTTTTAAGATCTTGATTCTTTGGTTTCTCATCTTTTAACCTTTTGATTTGTTCAAACAACCTTTGATTAAGGTTTCTTAGGTAGATTTTTTTTTTTTTTTAATAATTTCTTCTCAAGATCTTGATTCTCTTGTTCTAACTTTTGATTGCACTGCTACATATTTTTGACTTCTTGATTTCTGCAAGTAGTTTTTGGCTATGATATTTTAGGTGAAAAATTTCATTGTATTTTTCTAGTAACCTTGTCAAATTGTTTTTGAGATCTTGAATTTTCTGTTGTAATTTCGATAGAATTGTTTCTCATCTTTTAATTACATGATTTGTGCAATCAACTCTTGATTATGATTTTCTAGGAAAGAATGATCTTTCTCTTCTAATTTTTTAAGCATTTTATCCAAGCCCATTTCGCTTTGTAATTTTTTATTTCACTCTTGATAAATGCTGTATATCTCGTCTCGGGGAAAGTATCGACAAGSGTCCAGAATGTAACTTATCRGTGACATCGGCAGAAAATATCGGAWTATCTCGGAAAATGTCGMAAAACCTCAAAAAAATACAAAAACACTCATTTTTTTCAATTTTTTAAACATGTAAAGCAACAACATCAAATAGACACATTGCTACATAAATATGAAAATATAACAATATGAAAATACAACACTGGTCATGATCTTCTGCACATGACTCATATTGATTTGAGTGGTATTCTTTTTAACAGAGACATGGTATTTACTATTCATTGCCCCTTTGAAGGCCATAGCAGATCTTTGATGACTCATCTTGTCTATGTTCAAACATCCATCCCCTCCGTCCTATTTGCTAATGCCCATTTAGCCACAACAACTTGATCTTGTTTTTAGATCCTCATTGCAAAGGAATATGCCATTTTGGCCTCTTTAGCATACTTTTGAACACATTGGGTTTGCTAGTCTGCAATCTATTAGACACATACACAGGCCAATTATTGACAGTTTCTGTAAATTTTCATTCAAGTGTGAATATTTTGCATAATTGTTTTCTTTCATACACGTGAGATGTTTCAGTTCTTTTATTTTCCTTGGAAAAATCTGTAATTTCTATCTGGGAGAGAGAGAAAATTACATTCTGCATATGCATACTGCATTTGAGAAACCCATATGGGTTGTGTTTCATTAAATAAACTTCCTTTTAATATAAAGAGGCCTGCAAGCATTCTTGTAACTCAGTGACGAGATGATACAACATATAATAAGTAAAAAAATCAGCGATGAGATCATAGTTTTAGACCAGGCCAGGTTCATCCATAATATAATGAAGAAAGTACTGCAGGCATAGTGACTCCATCCTTCAATTTGACCAGCACCCATGATCTTGGATCCAACTGAATGCCTTAGACAAAAAATCTGTTGCAGAATTGAGTTCCTTATAGAATTGATTTCTGCCTTTTTTTGCCAGCAGGCCGATATTTTCCATCATCTCGCGCTATTTTAGCAATGTGTTGCGACACATTCAATATGTCAGATATGTCACGATATATTCCATAGAATATATCGCCATCCCCTTTATCTTGGCG
Source organism: Picea engelmannii (assembly GCA_009831015.1). Classification (NCBI taxonomy): domain Eukaryota; kingdom Viridiplantae; phylum Streptophyta; class Pinopsida; order Pinales; family Pinaceae; genus Picea; species Picea engelmannii. The sequence goes on along the minus strand of ML797625.1, from coordinate 172,807 downwards.
ATATATCCGAGATATATACAACACTGCTCTTGATAATTTGCTAGTTTGTCCTCTAATTTTTTTAATTTGTGACACAAATTTGTGCATTTGCATGTCACTTCCATATTCCGTGAGTAATTACTTTTTGACAATATGGGCAAGGGCCATTTCGATTTTTTAAGGTTGTCCAACATTTAAACTTCTTTGCATAAAAGGGACATTTAACTAAAAAGTAGAATTATGTATGGACTTCATAGTTCATGTTTTACTTAAATCCTTTTATAAAAACTTTGAATTTGAAAATTTCCCTTCACTATTCCTTATTTTCAATAGGCATTAAAGATTCTATTGCAGTACCAATCTAAGAAACTTATCTCAAGTCTCTATAGTCCTTGTTCTCTTCGAACTAAATTTATAATCCTGTGATTAAAGACACTCTTGGCAGAATCAACTTGAATGGCAGCACAGACCTAGCGATTTCTTATGAATCAGCCTCGGCCCTAGTGACTTACCATGAATCGACCTGATCCGATTGCATCACGACTGGCAACAGAGGTTATTTGGTTCTTTAGCAGCTAAACCCCACAATGTTTTCAGCAAAGCAATTCACGGTAGTTTTATTTCGCTAGCTCCAGTGACTAATTTGACCCTAGACGTCGTTGAGACTTATACTGTCAAAGTCTAGCGGTAGATTGGTAGTGGGCACTGTTATCGCACAATTTGTAGCTAGGTCTAAAGGCTAAAGGATGGAGGCCAAACTGCCGTAACAGGAACCTTCCCCACCCAATGTCACCTCAATGGGGAGGTTCTTTCTATTTAGGGAGGTTAACCCAGGGGAGACGTCCCCGGTAACCTGGGGTTTGAAGAGGTTAAAGTATAAAAGT
>ML797625.1:90606-171844 GCA_009831015.1 Picea engelmannii | reverse complement strand
TTGCTGAGAGGCTTTTTATTGCCTTCTCGGGGATCCCTGGGCGAGGCATCTCTAGGTTTCATTTTTTATGGCTTTTATCTTTTACCAGCTGCTTTTACCTTCTGGGCCTTTAGCCCCTTCTTCCCACGAGATAAGGTGTAACCTCACAGACATATCATCCTAATGTCCGGACTAGGGGAATGGGGTAGATGAGTGGGGAACAAGATGTAAGAGTGATGATGTGATGGGAGCAGACGATGGCCCTTCAAAATCCCCCAAGTGGCAAACCAAAACCTATGGGTACAAGCTTGCTAGGGTACCCTGTCAATCCCCCCAACCATGGTCAAGTGGGTTAATGTAAGATCCAAGCAGTCGTCAGAAATAAAAGGAATTTGATGCATATATCTGAAGGTTATAATGATCAAATATGACACATACCATGATACCTGGACCAATTACCTCATGGAGCAAGAGTCTTCTCCGATACAAGTCCAAACCGAAGGTGATGGATGTTGCTGCTGCTGACAAGACAAGTCTGATGAAAGAGAAGAAAGATGGGCCCTCCAGGGCCATGCTCAGGTCAATCCTGCTCTCGGTACTCCATGTCTAGGACCTGTGGGCCTCGAGACATGATCTAGTTATCCCTAGAAATTGGGGATAACAGGCACAGTTGGGTAGAACCTGTATTATTTGAGTTTTTTTAGTTTCCACATTAGAAGTTAGCGCTAATGATTAGGTTCCTCACAATGGTGGGTTATAGTTATATTTCAGAATGGCAGCTGATCTTTTCTCATAGGGAATGACTTTTGACCCACTTTAAATGTGTGTCTTGCAGTGCGAATAGGCAGCTACTAACAGAGGTGTCTAACACTTGTTTTCCCACTGATTTGTTTTTGTAATATTGTTTCACACAATGGTGATTGGTTCAATGATTTAGCAATACTTTCTCTGTTAGGATATTGTCAGCTGAATTGATACTTGATTTTCTTCTTCTTCCTCAATAATGGAATTTCTGATTTTTAAATGGCCAATGTAGGTTGTGGTCAAAGACCAAAATCAGAAAAACTTTGGTAAATGTGTGACCAGAAGCTAGAATGTGGTCACAGACCCAGAGATCAGAAAAAATTCTAAATTTTTTTGTGTGTGGCCAAAAGCTGAATCAGAACGTGGCTGGCTTGGATACCAAATAAAATGAACAAAATTCATTTACTGAAAATGAAATGAAGAACTTGGTTCATAAATTGAATATCCAAAATAAATAGGATAACATGAAAGAATCCATAAAAATTGGAATAATATATTGAATATGTAATATGAGGGTTAGATGATATACATTGCCATGTGACTGTTTACTTATAGCATTGACTAGTCACAATGGTCGATAGGTCATGTCCTTTTAAGTAGGATGTGTCACTTTATTTTATTATTATTATTATTATTACTACTACTACTTATTGATGTTTATTTATACATTTATGTTCATACAGTGGTAAGTAGGCTTTGCACTCAAAGAATTCTTAACCTACTAGATAGCGGAACCTTAAAAGCCACTCAAAACTGCTATTCTAATAATGCTAAAATCTGTAAACACATACTGTAGAAAATATATAATGTAAACTCACAGGTTTGTCCTAAATCACATCAGTGTTATTAAGCAGGAAAAAAGAATTACAGCATACTTGTTAAATCACTGTTAAAAGTAAAACAAAAACTCAATAGATGGATTGTCAAAACCTGTTACTGCTTTCTCATTAATTCTGAATCACTGTTAAAAGTAAAACAAAAACTCAATAGCTGGATTGTCAAAACCTGTTACTGCTTTGTCATTAATTCTGAATTGAAATATGCTTCGGGAAAGATACAGCAAGCTAATTCACTGCGTGCTGCTGAACTGAATGAATAAACCTATATGCCTGCTCTCTCCTTTATAGATTGAGAAGAAGAGTAGGTAAAATGAATTTGGACACAGACACAACAATGCCTCGACTAGAGATGATATGAGGCATGCAAGCACACATCCTTGAGATCTATGCCTTAACTACTAGGCTGCATGCACTTTACTAAACTGAGCTAGGCTGCATATGCCTTACCTAACTGATGTATGGAAACTTAAATTAGAAACTTAATGTATGCAAATTGCATGTGCCTTCACATGCAAAATGACTAACACACATACATGCAAAATGGACTAAAACATGCACATGCAAATTGTTATAATATATGCAACCTGCATGCAATACATTATCCCTTCCTATCTATGGCTGGTACATGCATGCTGCATGTATACATACACCCTCAATACTAGAAGTCTACAAATAGTGATGTGCTCCCTCCTCGTCCATTCTACTACTGTGCCCTCATCTATAGACAATCATGCTGCACAGAAGTCACAGAAGTCAATTCTGTATGGACTTGTTGAGACAGCCAGACATACCTGTATGGATCTGTAGTAACTTCTGTACTCTCTGCTGTAGTACAGATCTATTTCAGCACCTCTTTGGTTGAATTGTTCTTTGTCTGTACTTGCAACTGCACCTTCTTCTGCCATGTGTGCATCAAGACTTGGACGCACTTTCCAAAGTACCAAAAACTAACACATAATTTTATCCATTATAGTGATGTTTAGATCCATACAAATCTGAGAACTGTAAAAGGTTCCATCCTTTAATATGCATGGCCCTATCTTGTTTGTTTCTGTTGGTTAGTTTTTGGCATTTTATTGTCATATAATGTCAAGGTTAACAAAAAATAATCCACACTTTATAAAATAGCAATCATATCATACAATTAACAATATAATGTGCAACACAAAATATGTTAAGGTGCTTCCTTAGACAAACCAAAATGGTAGTAACTCTTAGCATTTTTAAATGTATTTACTATTGAGTGGTAGTGCTGATGTCCTAGCTCATGGATTTTGATGTTACAGGGCCTTTTTGGGAAGTGTGAGTAATTATTGTGTTCTTCATGCAAAATGCCCTGTTCTCGTCACCAAGAAGCCCTCCTAAGGATATAGACGTTGTACCATAAATAATGACACTGGTATGTATTGACATGTAAAGGCTTTACTGGGTTTGAAGTTTCTATCTCCTAAGTGTGTACAGAGCTTATTTTTTTACTTGGAGATCATGTGGTTAGAAATCTTTGATTGGGGGAATGAAATCTAACCAAATATTGCAACCTACCAGTTGCGAATATTAAGAACTTATTTTTGAATAAATTCGATACCTCCAGTTTGTCTCAATTTATTCTGCAAGTTAGTTGCGAATATTGACAACTTATTTTTGAATAATTCCGATCCCTCCAGATCGTCTCAATTTATTTTGCAAGTTTGTTGTAATATATGTTATAAAAGCTCAAATTCTTGAGAAGTTCTTATTCAGAAGAGGTTAATGTTATAATGACAAGTAGTTGTTTACAATTAGTCTTTCTTTTGTTGAGAAATGGAGAATACGATCTCTGCAATTTCTGGATTTTAACATAAGTAATTGAATAATATCACATTGTTTATATATATGAATACACGATTTGTTAATAAAAGAAATTGTTGATAATGACTATAGCATGTCCATGTGAGTCCAAAAGAAATGTACTGTGGGCGAATGCCAGAAAAACTAAAGAACATGGAAATTTGAGGTTAATTAGTTCCTTATATTTCTGAATGTTTGCTATGTTGTTATGATTGTGATGTGTAAATTTAGTAGACATTGGATATATAGTTGATTTATGTTGTTATGATTATGATGTGTAAATTTAGCAGACATTGGATATATAGTTGATTTGTTGAATGTTACATGTGTTAAGTTAAGCAGTTGCCTTGCTATTCAATTTGAATCAAAGACAACTTTCCAATACATATAGGCTCGAAGCCATTACAACAAACTCAACAAACTCATTATGAGCTTTATTCATGTCATTTATGGGAATTGAATCAGGGTGGGGAGGATAACAATCATTCCTCACAACCATCCAAGCTAAATCCAATTGACTATATATATAAAGTCGATATTAAAATATTTTATTTAAGGTGAATATTGAAATATTTTATTTATGGCCAACATTGAAATACTTTTTTTTGTTAATATTTTTTTAAATGTTGTTAATTTTATGTTGAACATCTCCCCCATTCTAGGTTGTAAAAAGCCCAACAGGATGCAATAAAAAATATTTTATTGTCAATTGCCTTCTCTGTATATATTGATATTGAAATATGTGAAATAATTACACATCTCGCTCATATTGGGATGTAGGTGTCAACTCCATACACTCCATATTGGGCACTGAAAGAATTACACATCTCCTTCATACCAACACAATTTTGTATTTGGGTAAAGAAAGGTACCTCACATTATTTTTTTAAATACTTGTCAATTTCATGTTAAACAATCTTTCAATTACTTTATATATATATATATATATTCCAGGTTACAAAGCCTAAAAACCTACTTCTCCTCATTTCTAGGATGGTACCTTGAGCCCTAGAATCTTAGGGGCATAAGGTTGGTCAATAACAAGGCTCTAAACCATTACAATAATATATTCATTATGAGCTCAACATGTCACTTGTGAGAATTGAATTTGGGTGGGGAGAATAATAATCATTCCTCCCAACCACCAGCTAAGCCCAATTGACATATATATATATATATGTATGTATAAAGTTGAATTTTTATTTATTTATTTGAGGTGGACATTGATTTTTTTTGTTATTGATATATATTTTTAAATGCCACGTGTCAATTCCATATTGAACACAAAAAGAATTACACATCTCCCTAATACTCCACTATAGAAAGATTCTTGGCTAAAAAACAAAGGGACCATCTACATTATTAAAGGTCTACATTATTGTAGTTAGGGTTGTAAGGGATTCAATGACATAACAATAAGCTTTGAAGAAATATGCTTAGCATCATTAATACACAAAAACTAGAGTTGCAATGAGGTCATAATAAGCTTCATAATAGATGCATAGCATAAGTTAATATACCTAAAATCCTTTCGGTAGTTTGGGCACTTAAACTTATCAAATGCTATTTATGGGAAAGCCATTCCTCAATAGATTTGCTTTGGTCATAATTTTTGACATTGTTTGTTATGAACCAAACTTGTAATTTGATGGTTTTATTTTATTTTGAAATTGAAGGAGGGTCACAACATAAAATCGTGACTTAGAAATTGATATAAAATTGGACATGGGTAGTGTACTAACAACAACAAACAAGGGGAGGCAGACATGGGGGGATTGTTTTAGATCTAAAGGAAATCGAGAATTATGTTTTTCTTGGGGGATTGGTATCACCACCAATAATGAGGCAGAGGCATTGACATTATATCAGGGGTCATCTTTGCTCAAGATTGGAGGGATAGATCATATCACAATTGTGGGAGACTCTTCAATTATAATCCAACATATGCATTTCCATTCGGCCCTGCATGATACTTGTCTAAGTAGGCTAACTCATAGGTCTCAGGAAATGGTAAAAAACTACAAAAGCATTGAGTCCTTTTAGGTTTTGCTAGTTCACAACTCAATAGACTTAAAATCCAATGAAGCAGTTTCAATAGAGGTTGGAAGGATTAAGACAAATGGTAGGGGGGTGGGGGATCGGTCTCATCCCACCTACCATGAATTATATCCCAATATCAAGAGTTCCCATGCAATCATTTGGGCGTGACAAGTGGCAAAGATTTTGTTTGGAGAATTGACAAGAATTAAAGCCCCCACTGGCTGGGGTACTCACTTCTTCACTCGTTTGCATTGAGCTTTGATATCACAATGAGGATAGGACAAAAGTTTGAATTTGGTTTTAATATTATGGAAATTGGGATTTTGCCTATTATCTTCTTTCTAATGATTGCAGTCGGTTGAGGGGTGGCGAGCTTTGGTGGGATCCCTTCTCACAAGGTCGGATTTGATGTTTGAAGACATATTAGAGGTTGTATTATTCCCCCCAAACCGAAATTTTGTGTTGATCTTTTCGTCCACTGCAGGGAGAACGATAGGTAATGTTGAATCTAGTGCATGCAATTCGAGTCTTTTGAAGAGTGGCTTGAATTTAGTGTCGAGAACAATAAAGTTGTGCATATTAGAGCCATGATCGGTTTCCATTGTCACTTGGAACGATGTGCGATCTATGAGACTGCAGATTTGAGAAGGGGTATGAAGAGGATGTGAAAGCTAGGTGTTTGAGGTTTAGGACATGTTATCTTTCTCATTCAGAAAGTGTGAAGGTTGGAAAGAAGATTTGGAGTATAAGACAACGATGCAAAGACAAGGCCTTAATCGACATATAATTAGCACATCTCTCCAGTTGGAAGCACAAAGGAAAAATGATTTGTAAATTTCCGTGGATATTCCATAGGAATGGTTCATCACAACAAATCTTGTATTATACTGAAATATTTTATTATGCGGGTTTATTTTCTTAGATCTCAGATTTGTTGGCACTAGCTTATTTCTCACATTTATGAGAATAATTGAAATATGAAAAAGAAAGAATAAGCAAATGAACAAACCATCCACACAAATGAACACAAGATGTATCCTAGGAAACCCGATATGAGAGAAAATCTAGCTAGAAGGTGAGGCTTGTGCTTTGCTCTCTTTTCTTCAGTTATGAAAAGAAAATACAAAGAACGGGGTACTCACTATGGGGTTTCCTTTGACATTGTCGCTTGGACGACTACTACAAAATATCCTACCTCCTCCGTTACACTATCAAAATACCACTCCTAGATTCTTTGCTCAACTATGGAACAAGTACAATGCTAAAGAATGGAACCCTTTCTCCTCCTAGTGGTTCGACATCTAACATAGCTTGACATTAGTCTAGGGTTAGGATTTTTGCATCCTCAACCCTCAATTAGTGATAAGGTTTTGGACCTTCTAAAATCTTGTTGAAAGTCGACATGTGGCTAGCCCCACACGTGTGAGTAATGGAGGAAGATGTGGAATTCACTTGTACCGTGGTTGTTAACAAGGTAGGTCAATTTGCGAGAGGCATAACTTTCACATACAAGCTCTGATTGAGGTGATTTTTGCACTGTTGGAAAGGTCTCGGTGAATAGAACAATGTCAAGGAATTGAGAGCTATGCATACAAAGTTTTGACCCCCCAAAATTCTGTTTGATGCTTCAAAATGGATTTGGAAGGTTCTAACCCCCAAATCTCCAAACTGGGATCTGCAACTACAATGGGCCTTGCGAGCCAATTCATCCAATTTTTTCAACCCACAAAGTACTAGGATAGATACAAAATTATATAATGATCCAATTTGGATCATACCTCTCCATTTAGGGAGGTTTTTATCCCCAAAATATTTTGTTGAATGAGGTGAGGAAATTTTTTCTCTACCTTCTCCCCAGAGTACCATTTTTCCTTGCCTGGTAGTTGTCCTTTCAAGCCAATTTTCCAAAGGTCATGCTGCCCTTTTCTAGTAGTTCTAAACTTCTTATGCAAAAGTGTATCTTTTTCCAAGTTTGCCCGAGCTTCTGGTGCTAAGTCCTCTATGGTAGGTAGGACATGTTCCTTAGTTTCTTGATTCAACATGGAAGGTTCATAGAGTTTCAGATTCTTCACATTCACTACTAAGTAAATGCACATGTATGGGGGTAGAATAAGTTTGTAGGAATTATACCTACTTTTTCCAATACTTCAAAAGGACCATACCACAGAGCAACCATACCACAGAGCATTGATCTTCTTACGAGGACCTTGTAGTCTTTCCTTGTTTAGTTGTAACCAAAATTCGTATCCCACTTTGAATGATTTCTCTGTTTTGTGTTGATCATGTCAAGCCTTATAATTTTCCTGTGACTTCTTTAGTGTCTCCTATACTTGCAAATGGAGTTGCCTAATCTTTTCAACAAACTTCTCCTCTTTCAGTGCTTCTCCTGTGATGTCTTCCCTCACTTCTTACTATCCATAGACAACATTCAAGGGAGAAGGTGAAAAATACCCAAAGCAAGTTTCAAAAGGGGACTTACGAGTAAAAGTATTGACTGCTCTGTTATAAGAATGTTGAACGAGATCATATTTTCATCCCAGGTCTTCAAATGCTTCTAATTGTAACCCCTCAAAAGTTGAACCAAAGTCTTGTTGACTACTTCTATCTATCCATCTATCTGTGGATGGAATGTTGTAGATCTCTTCAACTTAGTGTCTATCTTTTCCCAAAGTGTAGTCCAAAAGGCACTAAGAAATATAGTATCTCTATCTGAGATGATGTTCCTTGGTATCCCAGAGTGCAACCAGACCTGTTCAACGAACATGTTTGCTGCTTCTTGTCCTTTGATGGTCTTTTTACAAGGCATAAGAATGCATATCTTGTTGAAGCTGTCAACTACCACAAACATATAATCATGTCCCTTTTTGGTTGTTGTAAAACCGCCCAAAATATCCATGGAAATACTTTCCCAAGGTCGAGTGGGTAAAGGTAAGGGATGGTATAGACACTGCTTCCTATTACTGGGCTTGCTAGTACAACAAAGCATGCATCCTCTAATATATCACGCTACATATTCTTGCATTATTGGCCAATACACATACCATTTTAAGTTGGCAAATGTCTTTCCAACACCAAAATGTCCTGTAACCTTGAAGGTATGAGTCTCTTTGATAAGATGCAATCTTTCACCTTTAGGAACAAAGTGCTTGTCTAGCTTGTAGAGTAACCCAGGCTAGACATGATAGTCAACCTTACCGTCACCTTCTACACGAATTTGGATCTATAGTTGCTGAAACATGATAGTCCTCGTCTTCTGTGTATGTCTCTTTTTATGCATCATGGGTAAAAGGCTCCATGTGCATAAGAGTTCCCAAAGCTATGATTTGGATGTGGGTGGCCTTGAAAGCATGTTTTCCAACTTATTAGTGCTATCCTTTTTATATTTGATGACTAGATGAAATTGTTGCAAAAACCCCATCCACTTGTCATGTTTAGTTTGTTGAAGCTTACTCTGGGCCAACAAATACTTCAATGGCTAGTGATTGTGGATAATGGTTTCCTTTCCCATCATATAGTGCTTCCATTTTTTAGCAGCTTGAACTAGGGAAGAGAGTTCCTTATCATAGATAGGGTAGCTTGAAACATTTTAGAATGATAGCATATCGACTTACCTACTTGCATCAAAACTGCTCCCATAGCATATCCACTTGCATATGTATACACTTTGAAAGGCTTCTGCAAGTTAGGAAATGAAAGGACTAGTGCTTGACTGATATTTTGTTTTAGATTGTCGAAATATTTCAGTTGATTCTTTCCCCACTGGAAACTCTTACCACTGACTGTTATGGCGTGGAGTGGTGCAACTGCAGTTGAAAATGATGCTATGAACTTCCGTAGGTACTGCACTACCCCAAAAAAACTCCTAACTTTAGTGACATTAGTAGGATCTGACCACTTCATGATGGTTTCCATATTTGCAGGATTTATCTTGAGTTTCCCTCCACCGATCACATTCCCCAAATATACCAATCACTGCTGAGAAAACTCACATTTCTGTAGGTTAGTCAATAATTGGTGTTTTTTCAGAGTTTCTAACATTTACATGAGATGTGCTCTTCCCAGATAGAGATATAAATCGATATGTCATCCAAATACACTATTACAAATGAATCTAAATAGGGACACAATACACCATTCATTAATTGTATAAATGTAACTAGTGCATTACATAAACCAAAAGACATGACCAACCATTCATATAGACCTTGCCTTGTCTTGAAGGAATTCTTCCAAGTTCCTTCTTCTTTAACACGTACCTGGTGGTATCCCGATTTGAGATCCAACTTGGTGAAGTACTTGGCACGCTGCAACTGGTCTAACAAATCATCAATCTTGGGTAGAGGGTACTGATTCTTGAGTGTGATATTGTTTAAAGCTCTGTAGTGGATACAGATTCACCAAGTTCCATCCTTCTTGGGTACTATGATGATAGGTGACTCGCAATGTGAAGTTCTTGGTCAAATTACTCCTTTATCCAGCAGTGGTTGCAACCGTTTCTTCACTTCGTCTACTTCGAAAACAAATTGTCTATACAACCCAATATTTGGTAAGGGGGAGTCAAGAAACTAGAACATTTCCTTGTATGTGTAATGGCCCAAAATTCAAGCATATAGTCATACACAAATTATATATAAAAAATTCATAACCATTGACAAACTTCAATAAATAATACATACAAAAATTCATAAACCATTGACTAATAAAAGTAAACAAGATTTCACTATTAATTGCATAATCCACAAGGAACGAGTTGTGAGAATCTTACCTGATAGTTGCAAAAATCAACTTACTTATACCGTTGTGAATGAAAAAGTATTGCACTCTAATATTTGAGTCCAACATGTCGCAACCGAGTGTGGGGGATGACTCTCCACCCAACCAACCCTTTAGTCAAGACAACTGAGAGCCCCTGAGCCCTCAATCAACTACCTATGCCAGTGGTTCTTTTGCCTTGTATAATTTTCGATGGGAAATTGGACCATCTTGAGAAGGCCATAGTGCCTCATGTTGGGGTTGTGATCTCAAAGTCCAGAAGAAGGGCTGGAGTAGTACTTGCTGGTGCTATTGTGATATTGGACTTCAATGCATGGGGATGGGTACTCGATAGGAGTTGTGGAGTTAGTTTAGGTCAACCTTTCGATATGCCTGGGGTACGTGAGTACCGGACTTGATTCCTACTTAGGCAGATGAGGTCTCGAGCCTTAGGGCTTTAGTTAGATTGATAGGCTTTAAGCCTGGTATCGAAAGTTGGGAAGAAGATCTATATAGTACTCATGCTTCCCCGATGTTGTGATGTGGACTTCCGATGCTTACTGTGGTCACTTGGGTGGCCTTTATACTAGTTACAACATAGGGTGTTGTGGAAGATACAGGGAGAAAGTAAGAATTTATAGGTAACATAATTAAAGTTAACTTCAGAACAAAGTTCCTTGAAGCGGGGAGTATGTAATACTTCGTACTTTCAATTTAAGCAATAAATAATAAATAAAATCTTAAAATAATAAATTGAAGTAAAAATAATAATAAATAAATAAAAAGATGATAAAATAACTAAGTAATTATAATAAAAGAAAATGATAAAAAAGAAGAAGAGAAATTACTAAAAAGGGATCAAAGAAAAACTAAATTAAGAAACGGTTTAAACTGCATGATGAAAAGTGGAACCTTTGCATGGAGTTTCTTTGGATGGATGGACAAAAGGAATTCTATATAATGAAGGTGGAAAAAGAGTGTGACATCTTTTGCTTGGGAAACTGATGGAAAAGGCTTTGAAGTTGGCATACGTAGTTGATTGAGGGCTCAGGGGCTCTCAGTTGTCTTAACTGAGGGGTCGGTTGGGTAGAGAGTCGTCCCCCACACTTTGTTGGGGCATGTTGGATTCAACATTGGAGTGCAATAGTTCTGCATTCACAATAGTGTAAGTAAGTTGATTTTTGCAACTCCCAGGTAATATTCTCATCACTTGCTCCTTCTTGTAGATTATGCAATTAATAATCAAATTTTATTTACTTCTATCAGTGAATGGTTTATAAATTCCTGTATATAACTTTTGTATCATTATGTCATTACAATATGCTTGCAACAAATCCTCCAAGTGTTTTTCTTTCTCTTTTGTGCATCTCTCTAAGGACGCCTTTACTCTTATCAATTCCTTCCCCGACTGATTCTCTCAGTAATACATACTTCTTACTATAATTGATCATCCTTTTGGCTTGGTGAACATTTATTAGAGAAATCTTTGACTTTCCTTTGCATGTGTTGATAATGTAATACTTCCCATCCTTGATCATGCAGTCCTGGTTTGCTCTCCGCATGAATATCACATCCCTTATATACATGTAGGGGCTTCCAAACAATACACCACATGCATTAAGGGGTACTACATCTAATTCAACTTCATCACTAAAATTTTCACTTATAGAAAACTTTATCTTACATTGTTTAGTGACTTTGATCTCTACATGCTTATTCACCCATCCCAATGGGTATGGGCTCAGATGATCACAAAATTCCAACCCAAGTTTGTTGAACAAATAATTTTCTATGAGGTTTTCCTGTGAACCAGAATCAAATATAGTATCTACCTTGGACTTTTTGACCCGAATCTTATTGTGGAAGAGTTTTGTCATCTTTTTCTCTTCCTTGTAATGAAGGCTACTTAGATTCACCTCATTCTACATTGAAGTGTAGACAAAATTCTCATCCACATTTGAGTTGCTTTCTACCTGGTTGCCCAAATCCTTGCCTAGTAGGTTCTTTTTCTTGGAATCCTTCTTACATTTTTTTGGATTCAACTTTGGATGTTGCTTCCAACACTTGTCTTCCGTGTGACCATCAATATTGCAATGGTTTCTTGGATCCTTGCATTGATGTGCAGTGGCTATCGTCTTCTTGTATTTTCCTTTCCACTTCTTCTTCCCCTCCTTAGAAGAATATTGGTGGTATTTCTATCTAGAACCACTTGGCTATCCTTTCTTGTGGTCTATGTTCTCCAGGTATTGTTCTTGCACATAGGCCTCATCAATGGTATTGGTTTTGAAGAGCATCACTTGTTTTCGCAAATCACTGTGTAGACCTCCCAGATACTTGAGGAGTACATCTGGTTTGTTGGGAGAGATACCCAACACGATCTCCATCTTCCGGAAATCGGTGGTGTACTCTTGCACACTCTTCCCTTTCCTTTGCCTGAAGTGATGCCAATGGATCCATTGGTTATCGACATACTCAATAGGTTAGAATTACAACTTGATGAGGTTTTAAAATCCTCCCACTTAGTTATTGGTGGATCACCCTCCAACCTAAGTGTCTCTGTGTGGTTTTCCACCAGGTTAGTGTATGGCCCTCTAGTTTCAATTAGACAAATGCAATTTTATGTTCTTTATATATATTATGGACACTTGAATACACTTCTAACTGTTGCAACCAATGATTCAATTTAACAACATCGATCTCACCTTGGTAGGGTTGGATGTTCACTTTCGCCTCCATTTTAAATAGAGGTTGCGAAGGAGTGATGGCACTGGAACTTGGTTTCTCTTTCTTGGGATATTTTCTATACTCCTTTTTTGGGTCTTCACTATCTCTCAGTTTCTCATCAAATCCAACTTCTAAGTTAGAGCCACCAACCTCCCCAGAAGGTACTAACTTGTTAGTTAGAGTGGCTATGAGGAAAGCCATGTTGCAAGAGATATCAACAACTTGTTCTTCCATTGCACCCCAAGGATTGTTATCAATAGACTCATCCGCCATGGCTAGGGTTCTATAGCTTCTTTGTTAAACTAATTCCTGGATCCTGTAACTTTCCATAAATACCCCAAATAAATTTTTTCTAATACCAATATGATCTGTAAATAGTCGTGGATATTCCAATAGAACAATTTGTCACAATAGATCTTGTATTATACTCAAATATCTTATTATGTAGGTTTATTTCCTTATACCTCAGATTTGTTAGCACTAACTTATTACTCAAATTTATGAAAACAACTGAAATATGAAAAATAAAGAATAATCAAATGAACACAAAATGTATCTTGGTAAAATCGATACAAGAGGAAACCCTACTAGAAGGTGAGGCCTATGCTCTGCTCTCTTTTCCTTAGTTATGAAAAGAAAGTACAAAGAAGGGGGCACTCACTATGGAGTTTCCTTTGACACTATGGCCTGGATGACTGATACATAATATCCTACCTCCTCTGTTATGTTATCAAAATACCACTCCTAGATGCTCAACTCAACTATGGAACAAATACAATGCTAAAGAACGAAACCCTTTCTACTCCTAGTGGCTTGACATTTAACATAGCTCAATGGCCATCTAGGGTTAGGGTTTTTGTATCCTCAACCCTCAATTATTGATACGGTTTTGGACCTTCTAGAATCTTCTTCAAAGTCTAGATGTGGTTATCCCCTCATGTGTGAGTAATGGGGGATATGTGACATCCACTTGTACCTTGGTGGTCAACAAGGTAGGTCGCGAGAGACATATCTTTCATCTATAAGCTCCAATTGAGGTGATTTTTGCACTATAAAAAAGGTCTTAGTGTGTAGAATAACATGAAGGGGTTGGGAGCTATGCTTGCAAAGTTTTGATCCAAAAAATTCCATTTGATGCCTCAAAATGGATCTAGAAGGTTATAGACCCCAAATTTCAAAACTGGAACTTGCCGGTAAAATGGGCCCTGCAAGTCAATTCCTCCAATTTTTTCCACCTAGAAGTATCAAGATAGATGAAAAATTAAATATTGATCCAATCAGGACCAAAAAGACAAAAAGATATCACAACTCTCATGGAAAGCCACAAAAAAAATTATGAATCTCTAGAAGCAAAATTTGATTCTTTGCATGATATGGTATAAAAAATTGTAGGTGGTTTGTGTTTTTCTAAAGGAACCTCCTAATCCTTGGCATCCCCTCTCAATATTTCCGTCAGTTTAGTTCGAGATGAATCAACCAAGGTGAAAGAGGAGGAGACTGTCTAGCAAGGTCAACACTCATATGACCACATAGAGATGGGATCAATTGAATAGATAACCAACTCTCAAGTTGGTATCAAACAAGAATCCCTAAGTAGGCGCGATTTCATGTAATAATTGGTATTTGTAATGTTTTGCAAAGTAGTATTACTATAAGCTTAGTTTATTAGGCAATATAAAGTCAGGTCCATTTCCGTGAGGAATTTGTCAGAAGGGTGTGCTAAAATCCCCTACTTTGAAGTTATGTAAACTAAGTAATAGAAAAAATAAAAGTAAAGGGAAGGAAAAAGACTCAAGCATGCCACTCCCCTACCTATCCTATGAAATAAATGAGATACAAGCAACGTAGTAAACTTATTAATTGGCATTTAAAATTTAAAGCATAAGATATAATAATAAAATAGCGAATCTTTATTAAACCAATGGAAAGGTTACTTACACCAATACCTTGTTAATGGCTTGATATAGCTAAATGGACTCCAAAGCCACCTTTAGGGATGGCTCCTTTTCCTTTTTGTGTGCTTCAACTCCAAGCTTGGTAGTAAGGGAATTCTTGATGGTAGAGAAATGATAGCTAGGGTGCAAGATCTCTATGGTGGATTTTTGATAGCATAACCTTACTATGGATTGTGGATGATTTGTGTAACCTCAATGGATTTATTTATAGGTTAAATGGTGGACCTTCTTTTGGATCTAGATTCAATGTGAACTACCACAATGCATGAATGGAGTAATGGATTAAGGATGATTAAGGAAGACTAGATCAAACCCTATAATTAGTAATAACGTCTTGATAAGGTCCACACTTACCCACAATGTTGTTTTGGAAGGTGTATAGACATTAATGAGTCGACCAAATAATGTTTTTAACTTTAGGGTGACAATGCAAATTTGGATGGATTTCCTGTGTGTTTCATGCAAAGAAAATGAGTTAACTACTGTGCTATGCATTTTTTGGTCAACTTTGGTTTGACTTAGATCAATATGAGATGACTGAGGTCACATGATGATGGAAAGGAGGGATAAGACTTCCATAGTGATGTTTTTAGATAAAAACAGTCAAGACTAAATAGGTGAGAAAAAAAAAGGCTGAGAACAATTGCCCCTTAATGTAAGAGTTCAAGAGAAAATCATATAGAAATACATCACAAGTTGTTTTCCTCAAACAATGAAAAATAAAGGGAACCAAGTAAGGACCAAGAGTGGTCAAAGCGGGAGGAATGCCCACATATAACTCTGGAGATCCACTTTCAAATAACAAATTGATGTTGTAAGGTTCATACATAATATATATATATATATATATATATATATATATATATATATATATATATATATATATATATATAAACAAGGCAAGCATACCCATGCTCGTGAAATTTTCTCAATATAATATGGGATCATGGAATCATGAGGCTAGATAAGATTACAACAAAGTGCCACAGTACTAAACATTCGAAAAATAGGGTAATGAAGAACCTGATTCAAGTATATAAATGTGGCCAATATCAAATTTGGTTTGAATACATATAAATAAACAATACCACCTTGAGGGGTGTTGGATCTCAACCATTGAAGCCTTGGTGAACAATAGGGTGCCCAAGATTTAGAAAGAGCTATTTGGAAGGAAGCTCTAACTATTGGCTTAAAACAATTGTTGAATGGAGCCAAAAAATCCAAGGAACTACAAATGAAGATGGATCAAAATCACCAACATTCCTTGGAACATACATGAATCTACTTGGAGGTCGACTCCCCCAAGGGACTCAAAAGGAAGAGTCACATTGTTCACTAGAACTGGAACATTGGAACCATCACTGTGTATGATTATCAATGGTGCAATAATGAGATGGTGTCGAGCACGTGAGAAACTACCAAGTCAAGAAGTGATGAGGACTCTCCATGGTTGTTCCAAAGTGACACATCAATAAGGAAAATGGGGCCAAGCTACACAAAGCCTCTAGAGCAAGCCCCTAGAATAAATGTGTTGATTTCAATAGTGGAAGGTCCAATTGGAATCAAATTATTATGCATAAGATAGCAAATGAGACTAACTATTACTGGGACAATAATGGACGAGAAGGTCAAAGAGTGGTGGACTTAAAACTTCCCCTATCCAAAGCATAATGGAAAGGTTTACATGACAACAGATTTATAACTTCGAGGTGTTGGGTTGTTATATTCTTTGCAGTGAAAGAATAGTCATTCAATTGTCCAGTCGAGGTGGATCAACTAGGAGATAAGTCGACCAATGAGTTAAGTCGAGTCAAAGGTTAAGTGGAAGGTCGAAGTGATCGACTGAGAAGTTGAAGTCAAAGTGATCGATGGGAAGTCGAAGGGCCAGTCAACAGGAGGTCGAGTGGCAACCAACTAGAGGTCAACTGTAACAAAATCTCAATATTCATGGGATTTGTAACCAATCATATGTGTGAATCTGTAACCGTTTTTGGGCACCATGATTTAGGGATTTGCATATTGTAAAGCCTATAAATAAGGTGTGTTTTAATTGTATTAAGTTGATGTTCATGAGAATTGTTGTTGGTCATGTAGATGTAAGCCAGATCGACTACAAGGTTTTTCTTGTGTAATGAAAGAGAGTGTGATGACAATTTTTCCTTAGGTGTAGACCAAGGTTAGTCATGTAACTCTTTATTCTAAATGAATAAGACAACAATGAGAAATATGCTCAAGGAATGATGGCTTTCTCGTTTGGGTTTCCAGGGTAAAATCTTTGTGTACTGTGTTTGTCATTTACTTTCTTTTTTAAATATGTCTTCTCTTTCCTATTTCGTTTAGTGTGGATGTCTATTTCCTAACATGTGGTATCAGAGCTTATTTGAGCCGTTTTGTTACAAGTCGTAGCATAACATGTCTGTTGCTATGTACAAGTCGTATCAAAGCAAAGGTGAGAAGATCTTGGATCTGAGCTAAACCTAGGTCTAGCGAGAGTTGTAAGTCAAAGATTTTTAAAGTTGTGCTTGAAATGAATGACAAGTAGTTTGAGGATAGAGATCAAAAAATTCATTGGCCAAAATTTTGAGCATTGACAGCTTAAAATTGAATATCTCCTTGTAGATTGAGAATAATGGGTAGCGTTTTGTGCAAGAACCATTCCAACGGGTACATCAAGGAAAGAATGGGAGAAACTTGAGAGAAGGAAAAGGAGTACGATTCTACTTTGTCTTGCAGATTCAATGTTGTTGAATGTCTTTGGTGAAGACTCAACTAAGAAGTCGTGGGACAAGTTGGGAAGTTTGTACCATAAAAAATCCCTAGTAAACAAGCTGTTCCTTAGAAATAAATTGTATCTTCTGAGGATGAGTAATGGGAGCTCGATAACAGAGCATCTGAATGCATTCAATATTGCAATAAGTCAGTTATTGTCCGTGGATATTAAAATCACTAAGGAGGAGAAATGTATTAGCCTATTATGTTCTTTGCCAGAATTCTGAGATAACTTAGTCGTGGGTATATGGAGTAATTCGACCACACTAGTGCTAGAAGACGTGGTTACATCTATACTGTTAGAAGAAATGAGATGGAAGAACATGGAAGGATCGACCAAATATGCCTTGATGGTAAGAGGTTGACTGGTCAACATAGATAAAAGAAAATTCTCTGGTAGAAAGTCAAAGTCAAAGGGTAGATCTAAATCCCTAGTTCAGTTGATGAGAAGATGATGGAAACACGTTAAAGTTGGGCATTACAAAAGAGACTATAAATCGAAGGTGATAGAAGTCAGTATAGGATCCGACAAGAAGTAGTCGACTGACAGAATGACTACTCCAGATAAAGGAGGTGATGTGTATCTGGCATTGACCAATACACAGTCGAATCAGGATGTTTGGTTGATTGAGTCAGGAGCATCCTTTCATATGACACCTCACAGAGAATGGTTTTGTGATATGAGAGATATGAAGGTGGAGATGTGTTCTTGGGGGACGACTTGACAACCAAAATTGTTGGAGGGGGAAGAGTCTGACTGATACTGTAGGATGGAAGGAGTAGAATCCTTCCGGGAGTGCTACATATTTTGGGTTTGGAAAGAAACCTGATATTTGTCAACAAGATGAGTGATGCAGGTGTGCACACTTTATTTCAGAAAGACATGTGTGAAATAGTTAGGGGTGCAATGGCAGTAATGAAAGGGGTTTAGATTAGAACCCTATAAAAGTTGTTAGGGAATGTCGACTTGAT
The DNA here is from genome assembly GCA_009831015.1 of Picea engelmannii. Classification (NCBI taxonomy): domain Eukaryota; kingdom Viridiplantae; phylum Streptophyta; class Pinopsida; order Pinales; family Pinaceae; genus Picea; species Picea engelmannii. The sequence continues at coordinate 153,183 of ML797625.1, read as the reverse complement.
TGGATGCAATAACATTGTCGTTCCTGGAGTTGGCTTGAATTTGAATTGACTCGAATTAACTCAGGTTGATTCAATACAAACTGACTCGACTGTTCTTCGTCAAGTTAACCCGAACATGCTATGTCACCATAGGATGGGACACATTGGTGAAAAAGGACTTCGAGCTATGCACAAAAAATGTATGGTTGAAGGTTTTCCTGATTGTACTTTGGAAGTCAATTTTTGTGAACATTCCATATATTGAAAACAAAATCGAGTTAGGTTCCCATCTGGAGAAACAAGGGCAAAGGGGATTTTGGAATTAATTCATAGTGATGTGTTTGGGCCTGTACCAATCCCTTCACTTGGTGGATCCTTGTATTATGTCTCCTTCATAGATAATTTTTCCAGAAAGACATGGATATATCCCGAGGAAGAAATTAGAGTTTTTGGAGAAATTCAAAGAGTTTAAATCTCTTGTGGAAAACCAGATAGATAAGAAGATCAAGGTGCTGAGAACTGACAATGGTGGTGAATTTTGTTGAAAGGGCTTTGAGAAGTTCTGCAAGCAATGTGGCATAGCACGCCAAAATACCACGCCATATATACCACAACAATATGGAGTTTCTAAGAGAATGAACTTAACGTTGATGGATAAGGCAAGGAGCATGCTTAGTGGTGCAGGACTTGCACAAGAAATATGGGAAGAGGCAATCAACACAATAAAGTATTTGGTAAATAGGTCTCCTTCATTAGTGCTAGTTGACTTGACTCCACATGAGGTATGGTTTGGTAAGTATTCTTTGATTTCACATCTCAAAGTATTTGGCTATGATGCATTTGTGCATTTTCCCAAGGAAAAGAGGAACAACCTGGATAAGAAGGAAGTCAAGTGTATTTTCATTGGGTACAAGGATGGAATGAAAGGTTAAAAGCAATGGGATCTTGCATCAAGGAAAACAATGTACAATCAAAATGTGGTCTAATTAGGGAAGTTGATGGAACTTCCAAGTCTAAAGGAGTTCAAAAAGAGAAAGATCCAGAGAAGGTGAGGTTTGAGCCGAGGAACAAAGAAGATGATTCCGACGGGTTGACTGAATCAAATGAAGAGGTGGAGCAACCGGCCCTAGTTGTAAGGAGGTCTGAATGAGTAAGGAAATCGACTGAAAGGTATATTCCACCCGATTTTCGTTCTGCATTTGTATTAGTTTCCACTAACAAATATCCCAAGTCAGTCAGGGAGGCAGGTGACTCGACAAAGGGTAAAATCTGGGAGGATGCCATGGTCGAAGATATGGAATCCTTGCACAAGAATGAGACGTGGGATTTGGTTGAATTACCTAATGGAAGAAACTTGTCCGTAGAAAATGGGTATTCAAGAAAAATATGAAGGCAACAGGTCAAGTGAAGAAGTCCAAAGCTCGATAGGTAGCAAACATATATTCCCAAGTCAAAGGAGTTGACTTTGGTGAGATTTTTTTCCCTGTTGCAAAATTAACTTTCATTGGAGTACTAATGTCTTTGGATTCAACACCTGATATTGAAATAGAGAAAACAGATGTGAAGAAAACATTCCTACATGGGGACCTGAAAGAAGAAATGTACATGAAACAACCTAAAGGATTTACAGTAAAGGGAAAGAGACAACTAGTGTGCAAATTGAAGAGATCCCTTTAAGGTCTAAAGCAATCACCAAGGATGTGATACCAAAATTTTGAAACATACATCCTTAGTTTGGGATTTATGAGAAGCAAGACCGATCATTGTGTATATTCCAAGGAAGAAGGTGGTCATTTCATATATGTATCTTTGTGTGTTGACGATATGCTTCTAGTAAAAAACATGTATGCAATAAAGGAGGTGAAAAAGAAGTTGTCCTCCAAGTTTTACATGAAGGATATCAATGAAACAAACTTCATTCTAGGAATGGAGATCAAGAGAGATCGAGCAGTTAGAAAGATCTGGTTGATAACCAAAGGAAGTAGATTGAAACAATCTTGAAGCATTTCAACATGCATGATTGCAAACTAGTTATGGTGCCATTTTTTATGGGAACAAATCTAACTGATGAACAATGTCCAAAGAGAAGAAATAGAGGACATAGAACATGTTCCCTATGTAAGTGTTGTTAATAGTTTGATGTATGAAGTGGTCTGCACTTGACCAAATATTTCTCATGCAATGGGAGTTCTAAGATGATAGATGATCTGGCCTTGCATTCAATCTTCCAGTCTTCACCACAACTTCAAAACCAAACTCTTGAAACAAAAGTAGCCATTTGCATATTCTTCCCCCCAACAATGGATTATTGACTAAATATCTAAGAGAAAAATGATTTGTAAACATCTTGAAATGACATGTCGACACCTGGGAAAGAGAACTGCACTGCTATCAAGAGAATGTTTAGATATTTGTTTGGAACAAAAGATTATGCTATATGCTACTTGTTATCCCAATTTTGTGGGATAACTAAGGAGCTTATGTCTTGAGGCCCTCAGGTTGTACATATGGAGTGTCGAGAGACTAAATAACCAACAATATCCACTTGCACAGATGGAGACCCTTCTCACCACCATAGAGGTCATATATTTTCAGATGGCATCCACCACACCAGCTGGCTTTCGAGAGGGCCTTACTCCATGAGGTACAAGTAATGTACTATGGTGAGTGTCATTTCAATATTTGAGTCCTTTGAGTATGGTGTATCTTACACTGCTTTAGAATTCTTGACATATGCTTGGACATTATGCCTTTTTCCCTGCTTCACCTTGGTGGTTGGAATTGTGCCCTAGTTGTGGTCTCCTTGGGAATGTTTTTGCTACTAGGAACTCCCTTAAAGAGCCATCGTACCTTCCTAGACCATACTTACCACTTTTCATCATTTAAAACCCCCCATTTCCTTATTTCTTAGGATTTTAGGGTGTATTGACCCAAGAAGGGGTTGTCCCTCATTCTATGGGAAGAAGGGGTTGAAGGCCCAGAGGGATTGTTGTTGGGTAAAATATAAAAGACTATGTATAAAATTTCTAGATGCTTTTCCTAGGGAATCCCCAAATAAAGCAATGAAACACTTTTTTGTAAGAAAAGGGGGACCTAGGAGAATACTGATTATGAACGCTTAAAAGGTTAGTTGGAAGATAGGAGGTCTCATCACGAGTTGGCCTATCATGATCATGGATATTTATTGGTATGAAATTACCATCATCTGGTCACCAAGCCAGGGTAATGGCTCTTGGTTGCATGACTGAGAGAAAGGGGGTCTCATCCCGAACCAACCTTCTCACTTCCTCTAGGTATTTGTGAGTGACACTATCATTATCTGGACACCACACCAGGATAGTGGCCTTCAAATTGTCCTTAAATTTTGAAAGAAACAAATAATGGCATAATGATGGGCTTGGAAAAATTGCATTTGCAAATGAAGGTGCCACACACCCTCTACAAAGGCACCCAAGAATGAGACACTACAACCCCTTGTATGTCATGAACCCCATGCCCATTGAGTCTTGATCCTTAATCACTTCATCCACTTTACATGGCTTAGAGAGGGATCTCTTGGAAACACTCCTTGACCTAGGGAAAGATCTACCCAATAGGACACCTTGTCAACCCTCCCATATCCAAGCTTGGCAAGTCGCATAATGTATTTGAGTGCTTAATTGTTTGACAGGGTAATATTTGATGCACATGCTTATGTGGCTCATTTATTGACTTGATTTACTTATCATGATATTTTGACTTGAGATCCTTGGAGGGAGTGCTTATTTTTCTTTGCAAGACCTAGTTGGAGGAAAATTTTGGAGGAACAAGCCTAGCTTGGGCTTTCATGGGGCTTGAAGCCCACAGGTGGATGCCAAGGGCCTGCATGAAGGATGGGAGAGACATACCTTCGGAGGCCTAGAAGACATTGTGGATGACATAACCTAGCCCTCACATTCCAAACGTTTTTCCTAGGAGAGGCAAAACGTCACCTTTGGAGGCATGACATCATCTAGGAGGGTTAGGGTTTGGTGGTGAGGTTATCATTCATTGACACAAGGACATTTTGAGGAGAATGAGGCTTTGACCATGAAGAAAATGACTTGGATGATTGACATGTGGCTTTGGGAAGCCTAACTACACTTCTCCAACATCAACGACTTGCTCCTAGTGTCAAAACGTCCTCTAACGGGGTGACATCACCTTAAGTTAGGGTTTCTTTTTGTATAAAAGTAAATTTTAAGTGAATTGTTTAATATTATTTGTGTAAAGGGGAAATATTAGGGTTGATGACCCCTAGTCTTGTGGTTTACCCTAAAATTATGTGGACAAACTATTTTGGAGACATTTTGTATAAATAGAGATCATAAGATCTCATTTCATAACATAAATCTCCTATCTTGAAGAGGTACTTGGATTGAAATTTTCACTATCTTTAGCCACTTCGCTCTTTTTCTCTTGTGTATGGCTTCTTTCTTGGTTATTTGTTCAATGGAAGTGATGCGCTAGCCTTGGAAGGCTCTTCTTTGATATTGTGGTGGTTTGTCTCAACATTTTTCCTTGAATTGGTATGGATTTTTACATTGTGCTATCATTTTTTATTCAAGTCAAGGTTATTTTGCTAGAGCTAGGTGGGAAGTATAAGGTCATACACCCCCACCTTGGCCTCCATTACTTTGTGCTTAAATTTTATTGGTTTAACAAGGGTTTGCTAAGAGAAGTATAAGTGCATACACCCTCTTAGCCTAAACCCTGGCTAGGAATACTTGCCTTGGAGAGTAAGAGGATTTACACCCCCAAGGAGGTATTACCTTTAGATATTTCTTTTCTTGACTCCATTAACCCAATAATTAAAGGCACTGGTCATCAATTGTTGCATTGGAGATATAAAATTGTTGCTTTGGGAAACACAAAATTTCATGATTTGGAAATTGTTCTTAGTGGACTCAAATCTATGCTATAAATGCTCGCTTGAGCCACTAGGGAATTTCATTTCTACAAGTATTTCTTGCTGCTGTGGAAAATTTAACCCACAACCATTAGGGCTGCAGAAAACCCTAACCAAACTCTTCAATAACTCCTAATTTAACTGTTGAAAATTGCCTAAAATCTGCCCACATAATCTACTAAATACAACGCATCTTTTGGTAAGTTTTGAGCAAGTTTTAGTGGTTAAATATATTGCTGCAATAAGAAGTTTGTTACATCCATAAGGCTGATCAATATCACCACAATTATATTTTTATGACAACCTTTCTTTTTTGTGTTAAAGTCTTGTTCTATCATTGTTGAGCTAAAGTAGTTTTTATTAGCTTGTCTCGTGCTTATTCAAATGGACTTTTAGCACTTATATTGCAGCCCTTATTATATTTTGTGTGTTGATATATATCATTGATTATTTCTACAATTAGGGACAACAATATTAAATTGCTTTGCCACCTAACTTTACTATATGAAAATGTTTCTTTTCTTGTGTCTCAGGCAGGCACAAATACCCTTTGCAGGCACCCAAAGAATTGGCAACCTCAAACCACCTAGAGACAAGTAATCAAAGACATATTTCCTCTTCCATAAATAACCTTTATGGGGGTACTTCTCTTCTTTCCCTTCCATCTATCTCAATCCCCCCAGGGTCATTGGGATCGCCTCCCTAGAGTGACCTAGTCACCCTTGAAGTGCGAGACCTATATCCAAGTGACATTGGGTATAATGTCCCTTAGTTGTTGCCATTTTGGTGGTTGTGTCGAGATTTTACCAACCTACAACTTGTGTGACAACACTACCAAGGGAAGCATGAAGATGACAAGGAAATAAATGTACATGGCTTTGTCGACGTCGATTGGGCTAGAGATCTAGATCGACAAAGGTCAACCATTGGATATGTGTTCAAGATGTTCGATGGAGCAATCAACTGGATGAGTAAGTGGAAGGTGGTCATATTCTTGTTGACAATAGAAGTTGAATACATGACAACCACTCATGGAAGCAAAGAAGTAGAGTGGATGCATCGACTGTGTTCAAGGATCAAGTTTGAGTAGAGAGCTATGAAGATAAATTGTGACAATCAAAGCACAATATTTCTGGAAAAGAACCCAACATACCATTCGAGGATGAAGCATATTGATGTACAATATTATTTCGTGAGAGACATGGTGGAAAACAACAAGGTGTTGGTGGATAAAGTAGACACGTTGGAAAACATAATAGACTCTTTGACCAAGTGTGTGAGTGCTCTGAAGTTCTCTTAGTGTAGAGAGGAAATGGGAAGTGTTGGCTTAGGTCAGTGAACAAATGTTCATGTTCTCCTATATCAGCTAAAAAGACAACAAGTGGGAGAATGTTGGGTTGTTATATTGTTTGTAGTGAAAGAACAATCATCCTACTGTCTAGTCGAGGTGGATCAACTAAGATATAAGTTGACTTACGAGTTGAATCGAGTCGATGGTTAAGTAGAAGGCTGAAGTGATCGACCAAGAAGTAGAAGTCAAAGTGATTGACGATAAGTCGAAGGGTCAACCGACAGGAGGTCAAGTGGAAATTGAATGAAGACTGACTGGAGGTCGACTGTAATAGAATCTCGAGATTCACAATATTTGTAGCCAATCATCTACATGGATATGTAATCATTTTTGGGTGCCATGATTTAGGGTTTTGCATATTGTAAATCCTATAAATAAGGCGTGTTGTAATTGTATTAAGTTTATTTTCATGAGAACTGTTGCTGGTCATGTAGATGTAAGCCATATTGGTTGTATCGTTGTTCTTGTGTAATGAAAGAGAGTATGATGGCGATTGTGTCTAAAGTGTAGAACAATTTTATTCATGTAACTCTTTATTTTGAATGAATAAGACAATAAAGAGAAAGATGCTCAAGGAATGATGGTTTCCTCATTTGGGGTTCTATGGTAAAATCTTTGTATACTTTGTTTGTCATTTAATGTCTTGTTTAAATCTGTCTTCTCTTTTGTATTTGGTTTAATGTGGATGTCTATTTCCTAACACCAGGATGATAATGATGATGACAACTCAGAGGATGGATACAACTAATGACCAATGAAGAAAATCCATACTGACTGGTACTCAAAGAGGTCTATGAATGGAATTAATACATAATGGGGAATTCAAACATAAAGACTTCGAGGGTAACTCAATGCATGATGCTCCAAAAAAGGGATACTAAGGATGTTGCCAAAAAGAGATCATGTAATTGGTAGGACACCCGAGAAGCATTTTTATGCCCCAAAGAGGACCAAATCAATCAATTTCAAAGAATGATGGCACATGGAAGCAACTAGGAGTGGGAATTGATGAAAATATCCTTGAGGGTAGGTGAATGTCAACAAAATAATGCAAGTGATATTCACAATATGGATGAGGCATAAGGCCAAATAACATGCAGTGAAGTGTAGCAAATAATGCCAATATAATCAAAGCGCTAGGGAGTTTGGGGAAATGAGCCAAAAATCATGATGAGGATGAGCATGAGGCTATTTTTGAGATGTAGAGTATAAATACTTTTAATCCTAATGGGGAAACAACAATGTGGGTGTTGGTCATGAAATGGGGTATTAATCCATGACAACCCATGTAGGTGGAGTACTACTACCAAGTAAGGGATAATGCAAAGGTGTATGGGATAAACGACTTGATAAAATGGGAGGGGGTTGTTCGTAAAGGAACATTCAATTGGCAGAAAACAAGAGAAAGACAACACTATTAGAGGGGATATGTAATCTATATGGAAATTTGAAGAATTGAAGGATCAATAATTTGATATGGGTTGTATAGAGAAAAAAATGAAAGGCAGGAATATGAATGGAAACACACAAACCCAAAAATATTGTAGAGAGAATAGTAATACAATGAAACCCAAATTATATTAATGAATGAAATAGAAAGAAAAATGTAAAATGCAAAGCAATACAAATTAGCTAGAATGGTGGTAGCTTATCTCTAAAGAGAAAGGTGTTGTCTATGCTCATTCAGAAGAAGAAATATAAGAGGCCAAAATGGCCTTTTAACATAAAGTACTAAACCCTAAGAGGAAAAAACCGTAAATATCCAAAACCCTAACTCTAGGAGATGAAGCACCAAAAGGATTATGGGCCCCAAGGTAGCTAGTTGATACATCAACTTTCCGTGGGCACAAATTTTGCATACAATATCTATTTGGGGCGCATAGTAGCTCATTAGTAGGATATAAATGAGAAGTACAATTGTTGGAATACCTAGAATAGGCCATGACCATTGTAGGCTCATGAATGGACATAAAACATCGTTTAAGGCCTTGAAAATACCCTATAATTTTAGGACCTAAAAAATCATAGATAAAAAAACTGCCAAGATGGAGAATTGTGTGGATTCAGTGGAAGAGATGGGTGGCCACTGATGTCCACCTGGATTAGTCCTCGCCCTTTAGGAAGCAATGGTCCCCATTGTGTCAATTTCCCTCATTAGATGGGGAAACATTTGCTAAATTTGACCATTGGTGAGCCACTTGCCTTGGTGAAGTATCTGTCCTACTTTGGCAACCCAATAGAGTTGTATGTTCTACTGGTGGGTACCCTTCATCTTGGTGTCTATGATCCTATCCACTGTATTCTACTCAATGCAATCATGATTTATTTCCATAGGGGCCAAATTCTCAACCACCTACGAAGTGTTCAATAGGGTTGGAAAATACGGTCGAAGCAACTCCACATTAAATACTAGGTGCAAACCAAGGAAAAGGGGAATACTTGATTCAAAAGATTCTCACCCACAACCTTAATGATGGTTTAAGGAACATATCTAAATGGTTTGAGCTTCCCGTGGGGGATTTCGAGGTTCTCTTTCTACAAATGCAAGCACACCTTATCACCAACCTAAACTTTTTGTGGAACCCAATGTTGTTCATGATGCTACTTGTACTTGGCATTGGATTTCTGCAAGATATCATGAACCTGTTGTAAGATGTGCTAGATCCGTTCAACAAATTTGGCTTCTTTATTTTCCACAGTTTGAGAATGGAAGGACTCTTCCTGTGAAGATGCAATGGACATAGCTACATCAATGGGGGCCAATGGAAAACACACTTGGAAAGGGTTGTGGCCAATATAGATGTGGAGGTATTTGTTGTATCTATGTTGAACATATGGAAGGATCTCATCCCATGTATGTGGATTCTTGGATTTGTACATGTGAATGATATGCACAATCATCCTATTGACCAATTTTGTCTATCCATATTTTTTGGGGTGGAAGGTAGTCGATTTGGTTAGCTTGGTGTCCATCAAAGACTATAGGATAGACCAGAAGGTATCGAGGAACCTATTGCCCCTATCTAAAATGATGGTCCATGGTAGCCCAAAATGAACCCAAACACAGTTAAAGAAGATCTTAGCAGTGGATTTGGTTGTGATACTCTTCTTACAAGGTCCCAAAATGGACATCTTAGAGAACTGATCGAAAAACACAAAAACACAATTGTTGCCATGTTTGGTGGAGGGAAAACCTAACATGTAATCCATGGAGACTGAATCCTAGGGATTGTATATGGTAGGTATAGGAGTGTATAACCCCTACTTATTAATGGAAGGTTTAAAAATGGTACATGCTTTAGCTCCATCCTTGGTACAGAAGTTGGAAAGGCCCAAGAAGTTGTAGAGATTTGTTAGAGTTGTCAGGGTTGTCCAATAATGAATGACTTGGGTATTTGTTGGGTTCACATGCACCCCATCCTCATCCACGATGTATAATAGATACTAAATTCTCTGCATGACAAATGAATATTTATCCAGATTGGCATATAAATTTTGTTGCCAGAGAGTGCTCATAATCTATTGAATGTGATGCAAATTTTCTGCCCAAGTTATGCTGAAGATGAGGGTTTCATCCAAATATACCACTACAAAATATTTTGTAAACGACCGCAAGATGACATCTATCATCCTCATGAATGATGTTAGAGCATTAGTCAATAAAAAAGGCATAACCAACCACTCAGAAATGCCTTCTTTAGACTTAAAGGTGGTCTTCCATACATTAGTTTGTTCAATTGGGACCTAGTGGTAGATTGAATTCAGATCAATCTTACTTAAGAACTTGTTACCTTTAAGATGATAAAGAGTATTGTCAATTAGAGGGATTGAGTATCGATTCTTGAAAATGATTTTGTTTATGGATTTGTAATCAATACAAAGTCACTATGTTCCATCCTTCTTCTGCACCAATACAATTGGGCTCCTACAAGGTGAAGAGCTTGGTCGAATGTGCCCCTTTTGGATGAGCTCATGAATTTGACATTTTATTTCCTCGTTCTCCATGAGAGAGTGTATGCATATCGAACCATTAGGTAAAGGAGAACCAAGTATCAAATCAATTGAATGTTTGACCTAGTAGTGTAGAGGAACCCTTGCAGATGAAGCAAAGATATCTCTGTATTCCTCTACAATCTTGTCCACTTGCTTTCTGTTGTGTAGAGAGGCACTATGATGAGGAGGTGGAAGTCAAAGTCAAATTATTCTCACCTTTTGAATGAATCACGACGAGGAAATTTTTTTCTGGTATGAGAGATTATCTTTCGACATTGCTTTGACGAGATCACATAAACTATAATAGTCAAGACTAGATTTGTTACCCTATAGGGCTTGCCTCCTAAAGTAACAATGGCACTATGAGGCTTGGACTCATAAAAAACATGACACTTCCACATATAGGGTTTTCCTAAAATAACATCACAAAATTCAAGTGGGGAAACATCACAAAGTACCTCATCTTTGAAGGGCTTGATTCCATGGGACATGAAGAATTGTTGGTTGATGTAGAGATTTCATCCTTGGCTCAACCAACCAATGGTGTATGGTTGGGTGTGTGGTGTTGTTGGAAACTTGAATCTCTTAATGACCTCGATCGAGATCAAGTTATTTTGTCTACCGCTATCAACAATGAAATGTAGTGGAGTCCCCTTCACCCACATCTATGGATAGAAGGGGTGCTCCCCCTCCTCAAGCTACTCTGACTCTTCTGGTCATATCTTTGTAGTTTCAATGGTAGTATTGGGATTTGCGTCAATGATCCGATTTCCCTTATCTTGATTTCAATTAGAGTCTGAGACAATGTTTGATTCTTTTTCTTTCTACTCTCCCAAAAATTATTGTTTCGAGAGACATTCATCAATGTTGTGCCAGGGGATTTTGTGGAACTCACACCACTTTCCAGTTCTATCTTTGACTTCCCATTACCCTTCTTTACCCGTGGCTTGGAATGGTTGTCTTGAAGTTGTCTCTCCTTTCTATGTACTTTTTTTTGTGAGTTAGGGACACCTTTACCATGCTTCTATTGCGACGGATTTGTAGACCCAAACTCCCGCTTATTCCTGTACTTAAACTTGTGCTTAATTTTGAGAGCATATTAACAAGCGACTCCCAATGTGGAGATGTCAAATAAATCTATCTATGTTTGGATGTATCTGTGTAGGGAACTGTATTACTTCAAAACCAAGTGTCGTTTGGAGTCCCTGATACGTATCTTTGAGCACAAAATATGGAAGATATTGGTGTACTTTGGCATGGTTTGGTCTCTCTTGTGATGTAGAGTTGTCTATCTCGTGTACTATTCATCATAGTTTCCAGCAGGGTATAATTCCTCCTTGATAGAATAAAAAACAACTACCCAAGTGGGTTATATTCTAAATGTTGTAGACTCATCTCCATTATGTCTCTCCTAATAATATTCCCACCAATATTTGACATGGGGAAGGCCGTTAAGGAGCACAAAGGTGATCTTTTCGATGTCGGGAAAATTTTGAAAAGAGTAATAAGCCTCTAACAGATTCAACCATTTCTCTAAAGCATTTGCATCTATTTTTCCTTAAAATAAAGGAATATCAAAGTTTAATTGTACCTTGAAAGGTTTTTCACCTTGAAAATGGATGCTTGTTGAAGGTTCCTTAGCTACCGTTGGAAGTCATCAAAGGATCTGGGAAAAATTCTCCATCATTCCTCGGTCATGTGAGGGATGCCTCGAGACTCGAGAAAAAAATTGAAAGGATCTCTTTATTTTTCATCTCTCTTTTTTTTTTTTTTCTGCCATGGGAGGCAGCTTAGGTTGGTGAGAGTGGTCTTCCCCAAGTGAAATTAGTTCGAAAACCAACTCTCTATACCATAACCTTGTCGGGGACATGCATTGAGAAACAACAAAGAGTAGATTGCTATGATATCACTAATATGGATTGTAGAGAGAATGAAATTAAAGGTGGGAATATGAATGGAAACACATGAACACAAATATTGCAAAGAGTGCAATAATATAGTGAAACCCAAATTATATTAATGAATTAAATAGGAAAAGACTGTAAAACAAAAAGCAATACAAACTAGCTAGAATGGTAGAAGGTTATCTTTGAAGAGAGAGGTGTCGGCTATGCTCATTTGCAAGAAGAAGCTACAAGAGGCCAAAATGTCCTTTTAACATAAATTACTAGAACCTAAGAGGCAAAAACCATAAATATCCAAAACCCTAACTCTAGGAGATTGAGCACCAAGAGGATTGTAGGCGTGAAGGTGGCTAGTTGACACATCAACTTCGTCAGGGTGCAACTTTTGCATACAATATCCGTTTGGGGTGCACAATAGCTCGTTGGAAAGATATCAATGAGAAGTATAATTGTTGGTAGGTCTGGGAAGACCATGGCCACACTAGGCCCCTGAATGGCCAAACCACATTGTTTAAGGCCTCAAAATGGCCCCAAAAGTTTAGGACCTGAAAAACTATAAAAAACTTCCAAGATGGAGAAAAGTGTTGAGTTTGAGTGGAAGAGGTGGGTGGCCACCAATGTCCACTTGGATAAAAAATGATTCTGTTGAAATAATGCTGGTAAAAATGCTTGTTGAATAAAATGCATGTACACATGGAAATAATACCATAATGTAAAAGTGCGTATGAAAACAAAACCAATAGTGAAAATAACATAAACAATCAAGTTCTTGAGCTTAAGTTATATGCAATTGAACTTCAATGGAAAAATGGGCTCTTCGATGAACTACATAACCATAAAAAACAATCCATATCATGTGGAAGAGATTAGAACAAGGAGGATAGTGGCATGAATGATGTGTTGAATGAAGATCATATGAAGTCATACGAGGAAAAGGAAAATCTAGATAAAGTTTTAAACAGGGTAGGTCCCCCAAATTTGAAAATCATTTGAATGAGTTCGATGTGATTGTGAGACCTCATTTTTTCGGAGCTCATATCTTGTGATCTAACCGTTTGGTTTTGATTCCACGAGTTCCAGGTTGGAAATCTCAACTTCCTCTATAATTTCAACAAATTAATTTTTTTTGTGTAGGATTTTGTGGGCCCAAGCGAAGCCATAGATGGAGTTAGAATTCACAATGACCTTTCTCTTTCACATTAGGATATAATGACACAAATTTTGAACATAAAATACAATGACTAAGGATAACTTCTCATCATGGTTGTATGACAATGACGATTTTGATAGGTTCTTATTAATGCAATAGATGAAATGCTCAAACTGATCCTCCCCTTTTTGGGTTAACCCACCAACCACAGTGAATGGAGATGTAGAGAAATAAAGCATATAATCGTTATGAAAGTCAAGTGGGATTATTAAAGGAGAAGATGCAAGTGCATGATTTAATGCATCGAAGGATCATTGAGCTTGGTCATCCCATACAAATGGTATGTTAGAACACAACAAAGGAAAAAACCTATGAGCACATGTAGCATGATCAGGAATGAATCAATGAAGAAAATTGGCTTTGCCTTGAATGCTCCGCACTTGGTGCAAAGTATTTGGCAGAGGTAGCTTAAGAATGGATTGAACCTTCAATGGATCGACAATGATACCCTTTTTAGAGATGATGAATCCCAATAGGTTTTCAAAAGTAACACAAAATACACACTTCAGAGGGTTTAAATGAATCTTATACTTGCAACATTGAAGGAAAATATTGGAAAGATCCTCCAAGTGTTGCAACCTTTTCCTTGAATGAGTGGTGATCTTGTTGATATAAGTGAGGATAATTTCATCCAAATCATGGAAACAATATGACAGACCGTTGGAAAGTGGGGCCAATGTTCTTCAAACCAAAATGCACGACCTTATACGTGAGTGTGCCACACATAGTGGTAAAGCCGGTCTTGTACTAGTCTTGTGAACGAATCTAGATCTGATCATCACCAGAAAATCCATCAATGAAGGATAGAACCTCATGACTTACATAAGCATTCATGACCTGATTGATGAAAGGAATATGGATATTGTCTATGGGATAAGTTATTTTGAGATCTTGAAAGTCAATAAAGATGCATATGGTACCTTGTTTCTTATTGAGATAACTAGGTGGTATAAGTGATCAAATAGATGAAATGAACTTGACAAAGCTTCTCAATTTCGACTTTAATGGCTGAAGCCTTAGTAGGATAAACTAACCTTTGTTTCTGTCGAATCAGAGATGCATCAAGCCATACATCAATATGGTATTATACAATGGTAGGGTTAATTCCCAAAATTTCTGAATAAGACCATGCAAAGACACCATGAAACTCTTGGAACAAATATTTGTAATTTGCAACCTATTAAAGAGAACAAGTAGTGCCACAGAGAACATGTTTAGTGACACCAAGTTTAACAAAAATATCCACCTTGATGAACGTAGGGGAGTTAATATCCATATTTCCTTCTTGGAAGGCATCTAGGGAAAGAATTGGGTTGTTAAACCAATCAACATGGATTGAAATTATGAAATCCTTGTTTTCGATGGAGAATTGGTCGAAAGACTTCTCTATGGTAAATGCAACTTGAGGGAGAAAGTAAGCGTGATGGTGCATCTCATCCCATGGATACTCGGGAGCATTCATGGCTTCAATGATTTCTTCGTTTGAGTGAAATATGGGATTGTTTGAATCTAAGGTGTTAGGTATCACTGCTAAAGTGATTAAAGAGGTTCCAATTTTAGAGCTAGAATGTGTAACAACTTCAAAGGTATATGAGGTATGGATTACATAGGAAATACCTACCAATGAGGAGATGACTAATGTGGAGGAAAAAACTACTATTAAAGCAAGAGGTGTTGAAGTAACTAAATAGAGGCTCAAAGTAATGCCTAATGAAAATGATGGATGGTCATAAAACAAAAAGCCTCTCGAAGAGGAAATGTAACAAATGGATATAGATTCCTCATTCACAGTATTAGGGGGAAGCACCTCTTTAAAATGTGTAATTTGTGACATGACATGATTTTGGTGTGCTTTTGTAAGTGTTGTTCTAAACTTGGGGGGTTTAGGACAATGGTGTGAATAGTAATTGTAGTTATCACAAAAAGCACATGGATAAGTCACATGCAATGATTTGTTTTTCTACTTGGTGAAGTTTGGAAGAGTGATTTCAACCACAAGAATCGATTTATTAAAGCTCTCTTCTTTGGGGTAAATTAAACTCTGCAACTCCAGGATCTGTGGGCACTTATCAATGACATGGATTGTGACATTGCAAAGAACACATGGAGAAATAACTTGTGTAGGCATGGTGTTTTGGGTTTCCATAGCTGACTCCAGAGTATTGGTGTCACCATCATTTTTATTCTTTCCCCTAGCACCTGTTTTACCTTTACCGGTTTGGTTATGTGGGATATGCTCCTTAACTAGCTATGTATTAGACATATATTGGACACTAATAGGCTGGATGAGATTCAAGACTTGATTGAGTGAGGGTGCTGAAGAAATCAATGGATTATGAAAGTTGAGGTACCATATAGGGATACCCAAAGTGAGTCCTATTAGATTCAATGTCTCCATAACAAGGGTTCCAACTATACTATGAGGAGGAAATAGAAATGGAATCTATGTAATTGCATATCCAACCCATGGAATGCCTACCACTAATGGATTAGCAAGCTTAGTTTTTGGCTAAGAAGACAATTCTCCAATTGTACCGGTACACATCTAAGATATTCCTTCAAGGTGGAACATTTGGGGGTGGTCCTTAATATGTACCAAACAAAGAGGTGTATTTAAAAAAGCCAAGACCAATGTCAAAGAGAAGGCATAGACTAGTTGCCTTCAAGAGTGGGAAAACAATTGTCAGGATTGGATTAAGGCTTAGGATTGTAAATTCTCATAAATATTCTCTAGGCTACCAAGGGGAATTAAGGGAAGATCCATGACTATCAATTTCTCGTCTGACGAGAAATCGAGAGATTTATCATGGCTTATGATTTCATGTATGACAACAACCCATCATGTGGCAAGAAGGAAAACAACAAGATTTAGATCCTAGCTTGAAAAAACCATATGTATGTTGATCTAGAGTCATGATCTTTCCTTGATGGGGAAATATCACGAGGTGAAAATTTGTTGAATATACAACCTTCATCGCATACATGAAACTATGCCAAAGCATAATGTTGTATTCGATTTGGGAATCTATAATCTAAATATTAATGAAAACAATCTTATAAGCAAGTCTGACGAGAACATTTTGAAGAAGTCATTGCAGTTGGGAAGAATGGCCATCATAGGCACATAGGATGATTACTAAGGGAATTAAGTTTGGAGATACCAACTTCTTTCAAACATAGGTGGACATGACACATGTGGTAGAAATTTAATTAATGATGCAACGATGGACAATAAGGTTCTTAATAGTGTCTTCCACTTAAAACACAATTGTGGAAGGAAGATAAGGCTCAACCTGATCTAGTTCAAAAGTGATCAAATTAGCATAATATGGATAAATGACACCCAGATATGATAGCAAGGACTTTTGCTATGAATGATAGTTTTGAAGTACCTCAAGGGTAGAAATGGCAGTAGGAGACCATGCCAAATCATCCACTACGCTATAATTATGCATGGCCCTTGCATGTGGGTTGTGTGTAGTTCAATGTAAAGGCACCTTTTATACTTTTGGTGTAGGGTTTGTATTAGGTCATGTGAATATGCAAGTGGACACTATTTGATGGTTGTGATTCATTTTCCTTGTTAGTAGGGGTGAGTTCAGGGGGTAAACCATATTGATGCTTGTGATTTTGAAGGTTAACATTTATAGAATTAATGTAGATATTCTAGAATGAACAGTCTCCAAGAAGGTTGGAAGTAGATAGTTGGTTGGAAGGAGTGTCGTAGGATGTGTTGTTACTAAACCTTGTGGTGGAAAGAGGTTTTGCAACACCAATAGTTGGAAAGTAGGAGGGGGCATTGGTTGATTTCCAACTTTCCCTTGAGTGGGATTGATAATAGCTTGTGTAGTTGCTTCCCCTAAAAGATGACTTACCTTTGGTAAACAAGGAAAATAATGAGTATCATTCCCATAAAAAATCACAAATTACACAAGGGTTATTAGTTTTTCTATCTATATTTCTGTTGGTTTCGTGATTATTGGGATTTGGGTTTGATTTTTTAGGGTTGGTATTTCCCCTAATATTAGTAGGAAGATTTGGAGGGTTTCCCCTAGACCCTTGATTTTGGTTATTCACCTTGTTATTACTTTTATTATTCTTGTTGTTGTTATGCACATTTTGAGGGTTGGGAGCATTTCCCTGGGCATAGAATTGACCCTATTGTGGAGGAACCTGTTAAAGTTGATTTGATTGAGGTTGGAGTATCCAAACTTGTAGTCGAAGGACCTGGAAGAGGAATGAGGAATGGATAATATGAGTTATAGAATAGAGGAGCAACATATGATGACAACACGTTACTACATGTAGTACCCATATAGGAAGGGCCATGAACATGAGGTTATGCAGGATGAACTGAGTACGATGTACTAGCTCCAACATGATACAATGTGCATGAATTAATGTAGGGGTTGTAAGTAATATGTGGGTTCCCATACGAAGAAATTATAAAAATGAGACACTCTCCACCATAATGATTCCCATACATAATATTGTTGATAAAGCAATTCATGTAGTCGTAAGGATTGAAAGTTGAAACAATGGAACCTATAACACCATTCTCAGGATGGGATGGCCCTGAATGATCTTGATTGGAGGAACCATAATGAGGGGCATTGGGAATTACAATGTAGAAACGACCTGACTATGCATAGATAAGGTCCAATTGTTGTGCCTTAAATATGTTTTCTTCCTCTTTCTAGGGTATGGTTGATGAAATTGTTGGAAATATTGTTGTCATTGATGTCAAAGACAGGGAGAGACTACATATGTCCAAGATAAATATTGCAAGATGGAAATTGTTGGAAATGTTGTTTTTGTATTTTTGATGCGTAGTTTGGATATCCTATATTTGAAGGTCCTTTTCTCCAAATATCTAGCCCAAATGGGAGCATAATATATATGGTTGAAAATTTTATTCTGATACATTTCCAATGGTATATGGAACTCCCTCTAACTCCATAAGAATGATSAGATATGAAAGAATCTGTCAGGGAAACCCAACAAGAAAATACAAGCCGACCCGACCAATTTTACAAGTTGGCGTCGACCCCTTAAGTGAACATAGAAACACTATAAATACATGATAGATGTGCGCATTTGAAGTGTATCCAAGYAAGAAGAGAAAGTACAAGTGCATAGAAGAGATCTAAGGTGTGCAAGAGGAGATGGGGAGTATTCTTGGGGTCTAAAGGTGTGCAAGAGGAGTTTTCTTGGAGTTTTAAGGATGCACTATGAAGGACTAAGGTCTATGATGTTGCAAGGTGTGGTATTTTGAGGTTGTGATGTTTTAGTTTGTAATTATAGTTTGGGAATGATGCTATGAGGTTCACTAGGGCATGAAGGGTAAATATAACTAGGGTTTGAAGCTATGTCTAGGGTATGAAGCAAGGTGAGGCGCTGGAGCATGAAAGTTAAGGGTATGATAATGCTATGAAATACATGAATTATGAAGCATGTAGGTGAAGTCAAAAGTACTATGTGTATTCAGATCTTAGATTGGTACCTATACAAGTCTTATTGAGTTGGTTCTCAACTGAGGAGATTGGTGTATTCAATAGGTTGGTGCATACACAATATCTTGTTGAGTCAGTGATTAGTTGAGGAGATTTGCGTCTATAGTAGATTTTTGCCTACACAATATCTTGTTGAGTTGGTTCTTAGTTGAAGATATTGGTGCCTAAAAGATTTGTAACAATAGGTTGGTGCCTACAAACATTTATAAAGATAAGTTTTTGTGGTTTTCTCCCACAAGGGCTTCCAAATTAAACTCTGTGTACTCTGATTTGAGTTTACATGAATTTACTGTTTAAAGTTAATAAATAATTTATGAATTCTCATTTAAAGGAAAACGTATCTTATAATGATAATTTCACCCCCCTCTCTGAGTATAAGCATAAGTTCAACAATTGGTTTCAAAACAGGCTCCTTCAAAAATAGTCTAACCACTGGAAGGTAGATCTCGAGAGCACACATGGCCGATCAAGAAGGTTTCTCCACAAACATGGATCCATTGTTTGACAGAACAAACTATGCATTTTGTAGCATAAGGATGCGAACATATCTAATGGCCCTTGGTTTTGATATTTGGAAATCAGTCATGACTGGTTATATAGCCCCACAATCTCCACCGAGAGATGCAGTAAGGAGGAATCCTAGTGAAAATAATGTGAAAGAAATGAATACCATCTTGTGTGGTCTATCAAAATCTGTGTTTGTCAAGGTGACGCATTGTAGATCGACAAAAGAAAATTGGGACAAACTTCAAAGGATCTATGAAGGAGATGACAAGGTTAAGAAGACAAAGATCCAAACTCATAGAAGACAGTTTGAGAGCCTGAAAATGAAATATGAAGAGAATGTTACATCCTATCTTATCTGTGTTGATGAAATTGTCAACACCATCAGAGGACTTGGTGAAAAGGTTGAAGAACCGATGATTGTACAAAAGGTGTTAGGTTCATTCCCCTTAAGATTTGATGCCAAAGTTTTGACCATTGAAGAAATGAAGGATATCGATTAATTAACAATGGATGAATTGCATGGGATTATCATTGCATATGAGATGAGGACAAAAAAAGAAAATCCAACACCGAAAGAAACAAATTTCAAAGCATCAAATAAGACAATAGGACACAAATCCTATGATTGTTCTAACCATGAATCAAATATAGAAGAAGCACAATTCGTGAGAAAGCTAAAAAGAGGATCTGGAAAATACAAAGGTAAGCTACACTTCAAATGTTTTAATTGTGGTAGAGTAGGACATTTTACTGCTAAATGTCCATATGAAAAAAGAGAAGATAATGAGGATAAAGACAATAATGATGAAGAAGAACATAACAATAAAATAAAACCCTATAAACACAAGGAGGAAAAAATTATAAGAAGAGTTTTTACTCTAGAAAGGACAATAGCTCGTTTGAAGAAAGTGATGGATATGTTTTTGATATTAACAAAGAATAATTCCTCTTCATGGACATGGATATAAAGTCTACTAATACAGAAAATGAAGACAATCAGAAATACAAATTAGATTAAGAAGAATAAGACATTGATGGGGAAGTGAATCTTGAAGGAGAACTCGTTAGTGAGTTAGAAGAAACAAACAAACTCAGTGAAAAGAATAAAAAGAATAAAGATAAATTGAAAAAATATGAAAAGAAGGATCGTGATCTTCATGAAATAGAAAAAAGTTTTTATATTCCTAAAGAATCAACTAGAAGAGGAAAAAAGGATAGAAGAAGTGGCGAGAATCCAACTGAAAGAAAAGAAAGAAAATTGTGAGAAGCTAGAGGATGAAATTGTCTCCTTAAGAAAGGAACTAGAGAAAACAACTGATCAGTTGAGTAAAAGCTTGAAGTTTGGAAAATGTGTTGAAATAATAGATGATATTCTCAGTTACCAAAGGTCACCATTCATCAAGACACATATTGGCTATGAAGAAAAACAAAAGATCCCCAAGGAAGATGCAAACACTAAGGTCATAGGGCCATCCGAAAAGGAGAATGAAGAAAAGCCTAAAAGTTACGCTAATATTCTTAAAGGATCCATCAATAATGAAATGAACAACATGAAAGCAAATTATGACAAGAAGAACCTAGTTCTTCTCACAAGAACAAAAACAATGATCTCAGAAGAGTTGTTCCACCAAAAAGGCCTTTCACAACCCGGTACCAAAATCTCTTTCTTGGCTATTGTTTTTCTTGCAATTATTTCAGTCATAAAGCACTAGATTGTAGATATTATGCAATAATTGACCATGTGAGAGATAGAAATAGAGGTTATTATAAGACCTTAAAGAATGATTATGAGAGCAAAAAAATCATAAGTTCTCATGTTTTTTTTTTTATTATAGAAACTACAATTCATTTTCTCCGTTACTTGATTACAATACTGAATTTTATAAGTGTGATAACTATGGGCACATAACACATGATTGTAGAAGAAGCATAATAAAGTCTTCTAAACAAAACATGGAATAAGATGTGTTTACCAAGAATAGAGAAGAATACACAAAGGTGTGGAAAAGGAAGCAAGAATAACCAAAGATGGAACAATGTGAACTTGCAATATATGCTCAAGACAAAGGAAGCCAATGGTACATTGATAGTGGATGTTCAATACACATGACAAGGGACAAAAAAAAAGTTCTCACCCTAAAGGAAGAAAAAGGGGGAAACGCTTCATTTGGGGATAAGTCTTATGCAAGGATAGCTGGAAAATGTACCATTAGTCTTGATAATGGAAAGACTAAAACACAAAATGTCTTGTATGTTGAAGGGTTAAAAAACAATATTCTAAGTGTTAGCCAAATGTGTGATCAAGGTTACAACCTCACATTTCATTCTAAAGGATGTGAGCTAAGGAAAACATGTTCAGGAATATTAGTAATAAGTGCAAACAAAACCCTAAATAATATATATGTTCTCGATGAAGTCAAAGTAGAAAAATGTTGTATGGGACAAGTAAACGAAAGATGGAATACATTTCCACCAAAGAAAATTTTATAGATATTTTTACCAAACCCATTCCCAGAGACACATTTGAATATCTCATACAGAAGCTGAGAGTGATATCCCTCTCATCTCATCAATAAATGGAAGCACAAGCTCAGGGGGAGAATCCCTTTGCAATTGATGTCAAAGGGGGAGAAGTTGCAGACATAGGAAGAATTGCAGACACAAGGAAAGTTGCAGGCAAGGGGAGTATTATAGAATTGATGAAGGGTTTCCATCAATGAAAAAGGGGAGAATCGTTGGAAATATTGTTTTCAATTATGTCAAATACAGGGGGATAATACAAATGTCCAAGATAAATATTTCAAGATGGAGATTGTTGGAAATATTGATTTTGGATACCCTATCTTTTCAGGCCTATTTACACTAAGATCTAGCTCAAATTGGAGCATGGGATATATGGTTGAAAATTTTATTCTGAGACCTTTCCAACGGTATATGACACTCCCTCTAACTCCATAGGAATGAGGATATATGAAATATTCTATCAGGTCGATGTAGCCATAAAGTACAGGTCAACCCAACCAGTTTCACAGGTCGACCCAACCAGTTTTACAAGTCGGTCCCATAAGTGAACATAAAAAAACTATAAATATAGGATATAAGTGTATCCAAGCAAGAAGATCAAGTACAAGTGTGTAGAAGATATTTGAGGTGTGCAAGAGGATATGAGGACTATTCTTGGGGTCTAAAGGTGCACAAGAAGAGTTTTCTTGGATTTTTAAGGGTGTGATATGAAGGACTAAGGTCCATGGTGCTGAAGAGTGCGTTGTTTTGATGTTGTGATGTTGTAGTTTGGAACTATATTTGGGAATGATATGAGGTTCGCTAGGGAATGAAGACCAAATCTAACTAGGGTTTGAAGCTATGTATGGGGTATTAATCAAGGAGAGGCGTTGGAGAATGAGAGTTAAGAATATGCTAATGTCGTGAAATGCATGAAGTATGAAGCATGCAGGTGAAGTCAAAAGTACTATGTGTATGAAGATATTAGATTGGTACCTATACAAGTCTTACTGAGTTGGTGCTCAACTGAGGAGATTGGTGTCTCCAGTAGGTTGGTGCCTACACAATATCTTGATGAGTTGCTGCTCAGTTGAGGAGATTGGTGTCTCTAGTAGGTTGGAACCTACACACTATCTTTTTGAGTTGGTGCTCAACTGAAGATGTTGGTGTCTCTAGTAGGTTTGTGCCTAAAATATTTGTAACATTAGGTTGGTTCCTAAATAAATTTACAAAGATAAGTTTTTTTGGTTTTCTCTTACATGGGTTTCCAAATTAAACTTGTGCACTGTGATTTGAGTTTACATACATTTACTGTTTTAAAATTAATAAATGATTGGTGAATGCTCATTTAAAGGAAAACGTATCTTATAACGATTCACCCCCCCCCTCTCAATACAAGAATAAGTTCATAGAAACATCCTTAGCTATAATGGGAGGAGAGATTTCAAGAACTAATCAAGAAAAATGGAATTGTTAAGCTTAAACTTGCATAAGATTCATCTCCTATAAAACTCATATATATGATTGGTGATATGGGTAGAGTTAGTTTGGTGGCATGAAGTGAGGAATTTGACTCCCTCATTGTATCTAAGAGGAAATTGGAAAAAAATGAGAAACGTTGTAGCTAGGGACACAGAGTAAAGATGATACCTAGCGAGTTGGTCTATGTACCTATTATGCCAGACATCGCAACCTACCTTTTTATTGTAAATTTTACTTGTAAATCCTTCTCTCCAAGAAAATGGGACCCCTCTTGCCTTCTATAAATGCCTCTTGGCTTGAAAATTTCCTGAAATGATTCATTTTTGTTTACCTCTCTCTCAACAGGATGCCTTATTGGGTTTTTTTGGTTTGGACTGAATCATTATCTTCAATACTTAGAAAAATAATTATAAGCCATTTTATGGCTGTGTAACGTACCCTAGCTTAACCAAGGAACATTACTTGCGGAAAAACACATAAATTCAAAAAATTATTTTGCTAATTAATTCCTGTAGCTTACTAGCTACGAATTGAACACATTTTTAACTAACATCTGATACCCATAACTAAATTCATCTATAGCATTCTAAAATAACATAATGCAGCCATAAAATCATCTACAATAACACATAAAGACCATTCTCATGCACAGGGTAAAACACAACCATAAAACTCATAAGAGAAACTCAAAAAATAATTAAACACTTATCTTTTAAAACGTTTGTGCAACTAGCTGCTTTGGGAGGACGTTCCACCCAACCATAGACCTGTTGTTCCAAATCTCAACAAAAATTCACCCCCGAGTTGGGGCTAGGAATCCACAAGAGAAGGGTGACAATCACAATCCACTCATAGATATAAATTCACAACCCACTGGTATTCTTTTACAACTAACCCAAATTTCCTCCATATCTCTTCCTCTTGACCTACTCAATCCAAGGAATGTACCCCTTCACTTCTCTCAGTCCATCGAGTGTCCCATTCATTTATCAGGGTCTCTCTAGCACAGGTAACCAGGAATATCTCAGCTGGGAACTCAAGGGAACCTGTTGTCAAGAAAACTACCAGCAAAAACAATAGAAACACTTGTTGTCACATTGCAACTCGCCCAAGAGTTCACTATTCAGGCATGAAAACTTGGATCTTCAATTTATAGCTCCACTACACTCCAAAAATGATCCAACATGATCCAAAATTTTCCCAGCCTTCTTAGTTTAGATCCAGTGCTCTCTTTTCTTGCTCTCCCTTGCTGTTCATGCCCAAAACTCCATGTGAAAAAATTTCTATTCTCCCCAATACAAATTTCCTCTATTTTCCCAAGATGGTTGAATTATCACTCTGCCCAATTTGGATTGTACTGCAACCCCATACTTCCAATAACTATGGATATCACTTCTACACCCACCTCTCACAGGTAATTAATGATTGGGATCTCATACACTCAAACAAAAAAATAGAAGTTATCCCCAATGGTAATAAAATTCAGAAATCTGGGTTGAATTAATACCCATAATAAATTTCCTCCTTGGGTTCCTCTTGGATGCTCCTAAACATTTTTAGACATTCCCCCTCTTGTGGATAAAACAACCCCCATCTGTGTCCATATTCCCAGCAGCTGGTGTCACATTATATTTATTAAAAACATAAACAATTCACATATTACATCGCTTGGTTGTAGCCATATTCATATCTACATTATGCATAATTAAAATGAGGATTATAGTGGGGATGTTACATGTTGTTAGAAGAGTTATTTTTAACTCCTCCATTATGTACCATAGAAGTTCCCTTTAAGTGATTCAGTCTTCACTAGAGGACTCCCTTCGAAGTCTCCCAAAACGCTAATTCAATAATCGACCAACTTAATGCTAACTCCTCCAATTTGATTGGAGGAGTTCTTACAAAATCCTCGAGTCAAACCGGGGGAGCTCCCCAAAAATGATTCAAGTGTTTATCTCACTCAATTAGAAAGTTAAGATTAACACATTCAGTGGTCACTAGAGGACATCCTATCATCGCCTTCGGTGTACTCAGTGCTCTTCCTTGAAACTCTTTGGAAACGAGAAGGTAAATCTGCCAAACTTTGTGTTAAAGCCTCTAGTGCACACTGGAGGACTTTCCATTATTGCCTTTGGTGAGCGTAGAGCATTTTCCAACATCGCTTCCAATGTGAAATTTTAAACCCCTCTGGTCACATTTATTGTGTGCTATAGTTATAAAATATATATCTCTCTCTAATTAGTTGACCTCTATCTTTGTAACGAAGAGGTACACAAAGAGCATCGAGAGTTTGAGAATTGAGTTATCACGCTCATGAAAGGTTCACTCCCATCACCTCGTCATTTTCCCACATGTCATCACACCAACAGGTAATCCCTAAATCGTTCTTTGTCATCTTTGCTTGTGCTATTTTAACCAAGGTTCAGAGTTACAATTGTGCAACTTATTATTTGATCCCTCGACGTCGGTCCCTACTTTATTTTTGGACCTAGTATTTCCTTCCCACTTCAACCCTATGAGAAACCCTAGATGTGACCTAACTAGTCCTTTGTGAGTTTGCTCGCTTATCCCAGACACATCCATACTAGAGATTAAACATCTCCATTTAATTCGACCTTCCTTTCGACAGAGTTACCCGAGTCCACAAAGAGTCGACATTTCTATACCCCGATATTGCCCCTAGATGTGTGAGAAGCCCTCATATTGCATTGCAACAAAGCATGATATTTCAACTCTAAGCATTAAAGCATTACTTTTGACCTCAAAACTAATTTCAACCTTATCTCTCTAGAATTAACGAGTTCCAAAACACGCAAAATCTAATTCCCCTCTTGTCTCCTAAAGTCCTAAACTTGGCAGAGAAATCATAACGAGACTTAGTTGAATTCTAGGTGCATTCGTCTTGGAGAAATTAATGGGGTCGAAGCTGGTATTTACCAGAGAACTTCATACATTCACTTATGGTGTTCTCTGACACACTTTCCACAATCCCCTCTGGTCTCACCGAAGGAGTTGGAAAGATCTTGTCTAGTCTTCACTGGGGGAGTTAACATAATTTTCGTCGGTGTTCTTCGGGCAACTTCACAATATTGACTCCAATTTCACTGAAAATATTTTCAGGATTGTTGTTTCTCTTTCTTCGGAGCACTTGGTATGCATGATTGTATTTAGTCCTTCCAAAGAACTTCGCACGATCCCCTCCGGTCTCACTGGAGGAATTAACAGGAACATCTATGGTTTCTACCATAACACTTAGCATAATAAATGCCAATATTTACCAGAGCGCTTAATCAAAATTCCCACGGTTTCATCAGAGGCCTTTATAACAACTCCAGTGGTGTCATCAAAGTGCTTTATACCATCACCTCTGGTACTAACCTCATGATTTTGAAGAATTTAACACCAATTCCTCTGACTCTTCGGAGATATTACCACAAGATGTTTCGAAATGTAATCATACCACCAATGCACTTTACAAAAAACACTCTAGTGTGTACTGGAGCAGTTCCCACAAACTTCTCTAATTTCACAATTCCCCCTGGTGACCAGGATAGTTGTTGCTTCTCCAACTTGTCGTGATTTTTCCCCAAGCTAATATAATCTCCTCCAAAAATTAGATTCTCATAATTCCCACAATCATCTTGTCATCCTCGAATGACGATCTCTCTCCTAACATCAATACAAGTGACTCTTCCATTACTTATCATATTTATTTTTCACACCTATGTTTACAACTCTTGATATGATCATGATTATTTATTTATTTATTGATTTGTTTTTAGACTGATTTAGTTTATGCATTGCAGATTGATAAATGTCTCCATGGAAGAATGTGATAAGAAAATAACCTACTACAGTGGCCTCCGGGAGTGGTAGCCAACATGAATATGAACCTGATATCGCAGGAGCAGTTTATGATGACACAACATGACTCCTGGAAAAGGGATGAGACTCTCTCAAGTGGGGATAAGTCTATCAAATGTTCAAAAGAAAAAATTTCCTGATTGAAGTTGATGATCATGATGAACTGAAGATCTTCAAGAATATCAAAAAATCAAGAATACACAGGGTGGAAGCTCACGCCATAATACTCCCTTGTGTGGATGCAATTTCTTGGATTCTCAAGCATGTAGATTTTGGAAACAGATGCATCCTCAATGCCAAGGGAGAGCCCATAACATATTTCCATCCAGACGACCTAGAAAAATGATACCACTTGGAGAAATGGACCTGGATATTGGAAGAAGAACTTATTAGTGGTTTCAAGCTCAAGGAAAAAGACTTGTTTAAGGTTTTGTACAACACAAACAAATATTTTAAGCATAGGACTTCCGATGAGTATCCCACCATAACATTTATGTCACCCTTTCAATACCTGGTGGCTATGTTGTGCAGACTGTACAGAGAACCAAATGCCTCCACTTTTATGCTATCCTTAATGTCGTTGATCTATTACTATGCCGATGAAGGGTCTGCATTTGACTGGGTTGATCTCTTATAATCTATTCTAATAGAGTCTATCACTGCAGTGGAGGAAATCAGGCTTATAACATTTCTAGATTTTCATATGGCATCATTCCTAATGGATTTTCATATGGAATCATTCTTATGGGAATCAGTTCAATACGTGGCTTATCAAACAATGATCAATGGAGTCGAGGAAATTCTTTACCAATATAAGAAAGAAATATATCCCCTGCTCCCATTATGGATCGAATTGTACTAATTCACAAACACCAAGCATGCCCATGATGAAGTGGATGTGTTACTTTTGTATCACTTTGGAGAAGAGAGATTAAGAAGGCATAACCCAAAGAAAGTTGTCAAAGAACACTTTAATAATATTTACATCCCATGGGAATACACTTCAACCACATGGGAGGAAGAGGAATTCCATTGCGGTGCAAGGACATATGACGAGGTCATTTCCAAAAGATAAGCCAATCCCCCAGGAAGAATTGTGGATGAAGAAAGAGCCCGTGAGGAATCCAATAAGAAAGAACAAGAAGAGGTAGTAGTAAAATAATTTGTTGCAACTACATCCCCTCAATCCGGATCAGTGGAAGAAGCACCGATGACATAAAATAAGTGAGGGAAGAAAGAAAAGACCCAAAAGAAGAAAGAGGATATTGCAAAAAAGAAAGGGAAGATCGATGAAGCTAGAGCTAAATATAAAGCTAATGTAGCAGCAAAAACAACAACAACATTGACAATAGCTAAAGCATAAGCAAAGGAAAAGGAAGTTGTTGGAAAAGAAGTTGAACAAAAGGTAAAAACTAAAAAATCTACAAGATATGCAACAACATCGACATAGGTGGTACATAAAGCAACAAATGAGGCTGTAGACAAGCTAGCTGAGGATGGACAATTCAAGAACGATTAAAAAGAGATGAACGACGATGTGTCATCGTTGGACACTGATATTCCAGAGATATCAATGGGAAGTACCAGTAGTCATCCTTAATTTGGCAGATTAGATTTTGGGATTCACACCCCTTACAAACCAAGMAAGGTGCCCAATATAAATAATTTCAAGTATGATAAGGTGACACGAAGAATTGTACAGTAGAAAATAAGGAAAGTGTCGGTCATGGGAGRCATTTCAATATTGGTCCTCACAYAAACCCTGGTAATAGAAAATGTTAGTGAGGACCCAATTTTCATAGCTTCCGTTGGCACYGCTTTCACTACGATGATGAAGTATCACATCAAAAACTTATACTGCCAGAATGTAGAGAAGGATGCTAGGATTAGAGATATGGAAGAACAAATCAAGACCGTGAAGATAGATGGGGACAATGTGAAAGAGGTCAAGGCCAATGTGGAGAAAGTCAGGGAAGAACTAGAGGAATCCATCATAGACATGTACGCAAACCTACACCTTTTTCAACAAACGACAACCACCATCATAGAACAACATAGTCAAGTGCAGTATAAGAACACCCAATTCATCACTATTCGGGAAGGTATAGGAGATATTGACCTATGGATTGTCGAGAAACAGGATGCACCAATCGAGCTTCCTTTTCCTCCAAGTATAGAAAGACAAGTTGAATACACTTCGCTCGATCGTTGTCAACACGTTGGAAAGAGAGCATATAAAGAGACAACCAACTTACTGGATATTTGTTCACAATTGCATAAAGAAACACAATGTTTGATACGAAAGTGTCGTCTCCCTCCACTGGAAGAACTCAGGAAGACTCTTGTGATGGAACTACTTATCGAGAAAACACAACAGAGCGCAAGTTACAAATGAGAAATAACTGAATTAGCGACAAAGTTGATGATGGAATTGATCGAGCAACATCTCATATAGCCTACCAAAGTCCACACCATGATCTAGGCCTTCATGACTACCTTAGAAAAATATATGGAGACCCTCAATGATAACACATCCATGCAGAAGGTAGTACTTGAAGAATTGTCCTATCGCAAGATTATATCACTCTATGATCAGTTAGAGATTTGGATAACCAACATTAGGGATAAGAGCACGTAGACAAGACAAAATAACAAATTCTAATTTGTTGTTAACTACATTCTATTTTGTCTTTTTCTGACCACTTTCAGTTTTGTCTTTATTCTCACATGTGTCGAACATCTACTAAGGGGAGTTGAAGCAATTTTGTAACTTCTTCTTGAGGAATGCAAGAAGTAATTTTTGAGAGTTAGTAATAGTTGTATAAATAAAGGAAGACACCCATTTTGTAGGTGCTCTTCAAGCATTGCAAAAAACTCAAGAAACTATTTTTAGATATATATTGTGTTAACTAATATTGAGAAGCCCTTAGGGCCAATTTTGATATAGAGAACAACTGTTTGTAAATGGTGGCTAGCTGTCAACTATTTTTCAACAGAATATTTACTGTTTACAGTGTGCTGTAAGGATTTATTGTTTCCCATAGACTATTCTTAAAGTAATTGTTGTTTTTCTAACAACCGTGTTATTCTTTCTTATGTTTATGTCTTGAGCATATGAGTTTTTGATGTGTGAAGTATTATGACTTAGACTATTCTGGTTATACATTTGTATACACGTATTATCTAGATATGCATCCTCATAATAGTTATCTGATTGGCGTATTTTGTAGAGTTTAGGTTCATTTAAGCTCATCCACTTACGATAATTTTCTCCTAGCTAGGATAATATAGGTTAGAGTAGATTATATTTCTTTTATGATTTTAGATAGTCTTCATATACATCTTCATTTTCATAACCATCCAACCATCCAACCATCCAACCATCCAACGAGTAATGGTAGCTAGGCCAGAATACGAATGGGTCTTCTAAACCAAACGATGCATAGTCTAATTGAGATTGTGTACCAGGGAGTACCCCTTAATGTTGCAAAGAATTTCTGCCTCACCAACTTAATTGACGCTGGAAGGAGGGCATGATTTTGCATGGATAGCAAAATGTTCCGATGAATGCATGACCGATATTCTGGAAATATTCTTGTCCAAAATAGTTTTCCTCATATCCCTTCTGAATATGAATCTACCTTTGAAGACACAAAGCCTGCATTTGAAAGTGTTACTAGAAGTTCTGAAAATCAACCAGAAGCTTGGTATCCTGTACCCAATGAAGAGTTCATTGAAACTCATCATATCACCCATGGATATGCCAAAATACTTGGCCAACCACATACAGACTCGGAACTCCCTAGGAGGAGAAATACCCATGTAAGATGACCAAATAATCAGGCCAATATTCTTGTCAAATCTCTAGAGGATCTGATTGAAACTTATTTATAGGAAGTGCCTGTGCCCTTGATTCAAATTCCTCCGAATTTTCTCGGGTTCGAACATAAATTTGACGTTGAATTAAGACAAGAAATCGAGTTTGAAGAATACATGAGAGAAGATATAAATCAAAGAGTAGTGATCCCACCATGGTTGTCCCAAGGGGCTCTCAACCTAGCAGAACCTTTGCATGAAATTCCTAGAAAATTGAAGAACTTTTCCCAAAATTTGACCCAGACAAAACCAACTCACCAGAAGACCATACAGAGAATTTCTTCTTAGCTACCCATCTTCTTGCTATCTTTTATGAATACGTAGTCTGTAGAATTTTCCCCTATACCTTCATAAACAAATCCTCCACATGGTATTTCAATCTACCTCGAGGTTCTATATCAAGCTAGGAAGAATTTAAAAAAGATTTTATTGGAAAATTTGGAGAAGAGAAAACTCCTGGAGCCTTATACAAAGAGTTAGGGGATTTCAAAATGGAATAGAAGGAGAAATTGAAGGACTTTAATCAACTCTTTACTACAGTCCTCAATAAATTTTCTGTTGAGACCGCTCCCTTGGAATCCCTAGCAATTGAATATTACATGCCAACTTTGATTCCTTCTATAGGTATGTTTGTTAAATGCGCTGGAAATGATTCCCTTGCCTGAAATTTTGAAAAATATAAGGCTATTGAAAATGAATTATTTTCTTACGATAGTCACCCCTCATCTGAAGAAATTTAATTAGCTGGGAAGTAGCCTTTATTGTTGACAAATCCTCCTGAGAAAGAACCCAAAGATATGGACATCATGGTTAAGCTGGTTAAGAAGTTGTTGAACGAAGTCGTTGACCTTAAGAAGAGTGCTAGGGAAGGGCCGTCAAGGCCCAGACCTTTCCAACCATTATTCAAGAGGAATGACAATCCACCAAAGCCACTCGAGGTCCCACAACTTACACTAAATATGGATAACTTTGGCATGAATAATTTCTATTTTTACCACCAACAGAATCATTCAAAAAAAAACATGCCCTTAGTGGGTTAACTCTATGACCTTGGTCATCAACCAACCACTATATCAACAAGATTTAAATGATGAATAGACCAAGGAAGAAAAGAAAAAAGAAACCACTGAGGAGCCCCCTCAAGAGTCTGCTATGTTCCTATGGGATCAATGTATTGACTCAGATGATGAACATATTCAAGAATTTTTTATAGGAGATATGCCAGTCATAAAAATTGCCCCCAGGGACTATAACCTACGTAGCAAGGGTGTTTTCCCCAACACTTATTCCTCCCCAAAGACCAATTCCCCTCTTAGGAAAATCATTCCCCCAGTTCCTACTATGAAAGCAATGACCCCAACCCCAATGAAATACAACAATAAATCTGACACTCATGTTTCAACCAACAACAACAAAATGAGTACGTCAAACCCAAATGCAAATAGTAAGAAGACCAAATCTCCAATAGCTAACAACAAACCCAATGGCTCACAACCAAGAACAAAAATAGGTAGACCAGAAATGCATACTTTAGATTACAATGTTATTGAAGATATAAAGAAAAATAAAACTAACATTTATATGTATGATATCTATACACTACCCTAACAACATGATCTCCTTCTTGATACTTTTTATTCCAATAACCTTCAGAAGAAGATGATTGCTGCAACTGAAAACATTTCCAAAGTTGTGGAAACAAAGAGAATACACAAATTTGAGATCAAATCTTCCATAAATGCAACAAATATAGGCGCACATTCGAAGTCCCAGGGACCTTCTTTTCTTCTTACATATGAAAAATTTAATTTCATTGTACATAATTGTTTAGTAGATTTTGGTGGTTCCTCCAACATCATGCCTTACTTAGTTTCTCAAAGAATAAATGTTGTCCCACAATTGACTACTATGAGGATCATACAATTGGATAGGTTAGATGTTAAAGTAAGAGGTGAACTTAAATATGTCATGATTAGACTTGCATCTGATCCTAGAGTTCACCAGGTTATTGACATTGTTGTTGTTGATATTCAAGAAAGCTATGGTTTACTGCTGAGTAGCGATTGATATGCTAAGATTCAAGGTTACTTCTCTACATATTGGTCCCACTTATGAATCCCATGCAAAGGTAAACCAAATTAGATATGGGTGAACAACGAGGCTCACATGAAACACACGGTAATTGAATTTGAAGGTAAGAACGAGCCTATAAACTTCGCCCATACTATTTCGGGAAATTATTTTTTAGAAATTGACCATGGTTGTTATGAAATGTAGCCATCTGAAATTCAAATAGAAACCTATTCTAAACTCCTTCCATGCAATTAGAATGATGATAATTCTTGTATTGTATTAAAAGAATTAGGTTGTTGTGTGATTAACCCACCTGTATATACTAACATATGGACTATGTTCTTTGATGGCTCCAAATCTTAGGAAGGAGCTAGAGTAGGATGCATTCTTATTGACCTAGAGAAATGTAAAACTCCTATATTGTCACTTAGATTTACAATTCATCAACAATACTATTGAATATGAAGCCTTTGTCTAAGGACTGAAAAAACCCATCGACCTTAAGGTAAAATTCCTTCGAGTATTTGGTGATTCAGAGATAGTTCTCCGATAGGTAAGGAACATTATTTATTTCCCGTCTCCCCAATTGAGAGGTTATCCATAAGAGGTATGTAACCTACTCTATTCCTTTGAATATTTTGATATTGAGTCCAGACCTCGTTGTCAAAATGTTGCTGCAAACATTTTGACGAACACAACCTTTAGATTCATGCCTATTAATGATGATTTTCTGTTGAAATTATGTTCAATCCTTCTATACCATACAATGTCATGAATTGGAGAGTGTTCAACAATGATACTTAGATCATAAATTTTTCTTACCAACTGAGACGTCTTCCAAGACTCTGTAATAGATGATGAATCACATGAACAAGATCTTTAGAAATAACCGGATGAAGCAAGTAAGGGGAAAGCTAATGCGCATTCATCCGGTTATTTAGGAAACCAATGAATCCAAATACGAACAACTCTACCATGATGCATTTCCCAGTGAACCTAAGAACCCCTGAGAAGCCTAAATACATCAATCTAGGAACTTGTTTTTCAAAGGTAGAAAACCATACATTCACACAACTATTCAAGAGATATCGTGATGCTTTTTCCTAGACATATGAATATTTGAAGACATATGACACCGATATCATTCAACATGTGATTCCTGTTAAAGAAAGTGTCAAGCCATTTGAACAAAAGTTAAGGAAAATATGTCCAACTCTTGAACCACTCATTCATAAAGAACTAAAGAAGCTGCTAGATGCCTAGATCATCTTCAAGGTTCGTCATTCAACCTGGGTGTCTAATATGGTACCTATTAGGAAGAAGCCGTGGGAAATTATAATTTTCATATATTTTTGAAATTTGAACTGAGCCTCTGATAAAGACAACTCACCATTTCCAATCAGGTTCTCATAACAGAGTTGGACCGATTAAAGACCACCTTCAGGACGAAGTGGGGAACTTACGCATATTGCAGAATTCCATTTGGTATAATAAATTTTGGTGCTACCTTTCAAAGGGAAATGAACATAACTTTCAAAGTTCAAATTGATCATAGCATGGAAATTTATCGTGACGACGTCACTGTTTATTCAAAACAAAGGGTTTATCACCCCAAACATCTGAAGCATATATTGGAAAGATGTAAAAAAATATGGTATCTCTTTAAACCCTAAGAAGACCATATTTGTTGTTTTAGAAGGCATTTTGTTAGGGAATGTTATTTCTAAGGATGCGATTTCTGTGGACCCAGAAAGAACTAAATCCATTATGAAAATCCCACCACCACACAACAAAAATTCCATGCAATACTTTTTTGGTAAGATCAATTTCGTAAGGAGATTTTTTCTAGATTTTGCTAAAATAGTTCAGCATGTTGGAGATACTTCATACACACCTGGGAATTATTTTTCCTAAGGTTTTCCCTATGTTTACTAGTCATTATTTTGTCTCCAATAGTCTAGGGAGAATATTCTCTTCAGTTTGATCAGTTGAGTGGAGTCTAGATGCCACATTAGGATCATCACCATGCAACATTGGGATAATCACAAGCTAATGTGCATTTTCCTTGGGATTATCACTAGACTAGAACAGTACTCATGATTCCCTGATCTCCTCCTCAATTCACTATGTTTCAATCAGTTAATTGAAGACTAAGAGACTAGTTAACCTATACTAGGTGGCAGTTAACTCCTATAACTTCTTGAGAGACTAGACTAGGTGGCAGTTAACTCCTATAACTGATGGTGTGTGTCCAGGTCACTCTAGACCACCACTATGGTGCATTGGCTTCTCCTCTAGTGCGAATTAGTTGAGTTATACAAAGTATATCATGTGTAAATTATAATTCATTCATTTGGTTAATGAGAATTCTTCCATTCTTTCTCTCATGTTTCTCTTTTCACATATTTTCTCTGCAAACTGTGTATGTCATTTGCTAGATAGATATTTTCTGTGAAGTTTGAACACATTTACATGGTATCAAAGCCAACATATTTCTATGAAAAAGACACACCAAATTCTTTTTGTAGGTACCGAATATTGAAGACAACGAAAAAATGGAATTTCCAAAAGAATTCATTCTTACACCATATAATTTCTTTGCATGGAAGGAGAAGATGATAGTGCATATTTGAAGCAGATGATTATATAGGTTAACCATGAACACATAGACCAAACCCACATCAGCCATAGAAAAATCCAAGTATTTGAATTAGATGAATGAAGCATTTGGAATTATTTGCAGTCTCATTTCTCCTGAACTCCTCTTTCACATATCCTTCTGTAAAACCCCCAATGAAGTCTGGACCACCATGGAAGGGCCTTTTGTAAAGAAAGATGAGATGAGGGGACAGATTCTCAAGGTGAAATTTCTCACTTTGGATCCAAAAACCTTCAACAATCTCCAAGTTTTCTTTACCAAATATAAGGATTTATTGTCGCAACTCAAGGCTTGCGGGGTTAATAAATCTAAGGAGGAGAAACAAATGGTTCTTATTGTTCTCTCCAAACTTGGTCTAGAATAATCAGTGTTTGTATCCAAATTTCATTCATTTAGGCTCGCCTATGGAGACACCTGGATGATTCCCTCTCTTGAGGCCTTTATCGAGTCTCTGACACAAGAGAAGAACACGCTCATCAATATGGGAAAAATCAAAGGCCCAAAGGTGCATGCACTTATTGTGAAATATGGTAGCAATCATCAAAATAAGAAACCTAAAGACAAAGACAAAAATAAAGCACATGAAAATCCAAAGAAAGAAGGGTACTCAAAACCCTTCAACGATGCCTCTGGATCCAAATGTAGAAAGGGAAGAAAATGGGAGAAATGCACTTACTACCATAAATGATTCCATTCAAAATCTGCATGTATGTAGAAATATATAGATCAAATGGCCCAAATACTTCAACAAAACAACCTTGGATATCACATCCCCGAGGGTGCCAAGAAGAAGAATCCAGAATGTCAGAATCCTAAGAAAGGAAATTCTAGCCATGCTTTGATTTCCATCAACTCCTCTCCTGATGCTTGGATCGTAGATTCAAGTGCATCACACCACATGGAAGACACAAAATATGTCTACTCTTCATTGGATGCATGCAAAGGTACTCCTATTCTTATGGGGGACAACTCTCTAGTTGAGGTCACCGACAAAGGAATAATTGAAATCACTAACAAAAGCTTCGAGAATGTGCTACATGTTCCCAAACTTTCTGTCAATCTTCTCTCCGTGTATCAGATGAAAAAATCCAGCACCGGAAAGAGATTTGTATTCACACCTGATCTTGTGGATATCTATGACATACAAACCAATTCCAGGGTTTCTACTGGTGAGGGAAATCATCAATACAGACTCTACATATTTTCTGAATTTATTGAACCAGATTCTGCATTACTGCTTAACCATGCTGATGAAAGCAGTAGGATATGGCATGGAAGGTTTGAGAATTTAAATTTCATATATATGCAACAAATTAACAAGCAGGGAATGGTTGATGGTCTACCTGACATCCACTTCTCTAAAGGAATTTCTGAGGGATGTGTTATTGGAAAACAACCTCAAGAGAAATTTGATAAAGGAAAGACTAAGAAGGCTTCCTTTCCTTTAGATCTGATCCATAGTGACCTCATGGGCCCTTTTCCGCATCCATAACTAAGTAAAGCAAGGTACGTGCTCATTTTTGTTGATGATTTCTCACACTTCACATGGATTTTCTTTCTTAGGCAAAAATCAGAGGCCTTTCAACAACTAAAAGATTTCAAAGCCCTTGTTGAAACACAGTTAGGAAAGAAGATCAAAGTCCTCCAAATAGATAACGGGGGAGAGTATGTCAACCATGAGATACAAAATCTTTGTCATAAGGCCAAGATTCAGTTTCAACACAGAGTTCCTTATACTCCACAACAAAATGAAGTTGCTGAGTGGAAAAATAGATCTCTAAAAGAGATGGCATCTTACATGCTACATGCAAATTCACTTCCACAGAGATTATGGGATGAAGCACTTAATTGTGCAACCTACACCCAAAAAAAATCTCCCCATAGATACATCAAGGATAAGACCCCCTACGAGGCTTGGAGTGGCCTCAAATCAGAAGTGACCCACTTATGTATATTTGGTTCTCGTGCATGGGCGAAGATTCCCTTTGAGAAGAAGAATGCACTTGATCCATAGAGCATAGAGTGTATATTTGTTGGATTCCTCGATGGTATGAAGGGATGCAGACTCATTGATCTCTCCTTGGACCGACTCATCATTGAGCATAATGTCCAATTCGAGGAAAGTATCTCACATGTACCTCAACAACCACATGAATACACTTTTGTTCTTCCATCTGTCAAAGATGATGAGCATGCACATGCCAACTCTTCTTCATATGAGAGTTCTGATTCAGAGGATTCAACTAATTAATATACTGAGTTAGTATAGTTAGATGCAGATTCAGTGCATGAAGATGCAAATGCAGAGCCATAGAAGATATCCAAGTGGTCCAAGACAACTCTTTAGGATGCAGGATATCTTGTTGGGGATCCAGCTAATACTAGGACGACTCAATCTGATTTCGAGGAGCCTCCTCTTGCACTCACCTCCATTGAACTGATGCCACCAAGGAATATTTTCTTAGTTCAATATTCATATCCATAGTCCTATGACGAGGCTGCTGGAAATCCCTTTTGGGAATCCACCATGCAGGAGGAGTACAAATCCCTCCTCGAGAACTAGACTTGGGATCTGGTTCCCCTTCCTTCAGGAAGGAAACTTGTCAGGTGCAGATGGGTCTACATAACCAAGAGTGCAATGGATGGACACATTAGTAGATAAAAATCCATGCTAGTTTCCAAAGGATTTTAACAGGTGCACGACATTGACTATGATGAGACCTTCGCTCCAATAGCGAAGATGGATTCCATACGTTTGGCACTTGCCATTGCAACAACCAAGGGATGTGAATTCCACCAGATAGACGTGAAGAATGCATTTCTTCACAATGATCTCTCTAAGGAGATCTATATGGAGCAACCCAAAGGATTTGTGTAGGATTCATATTTGGTATGTCGACTGAAGAAGTCTCTTTATGTCCTCAAGCAGGCCCCGAAGACATGGTATGCCAATATGGACTCCTACCTATTGTCACAGAACTTTATACATTGTATGTCAGACACAGATGTTTACATGCTCAAGACGACTGATACACTTCTACCCCTAGTTCTGTATGTTGATTATTTGTTGATCACTGGCTTCTCGAATTTAACGATTGCTTCAGTCAAGAGGATTCTGCATGATAGGTTATTGATGACGGACAATGGGTCCGCTACATTTCTTCCTTGGACTCGAGATCAGTCATGGTGCATCAATCATCAAACTGTCTCAGGCCAAGTATGCATGAGATCTCCTTGAGATATTTCACATGACAGATTGCAAGTCTACCCCGACTCCTTTCTTATCAGGAGTCAGACTTGAGGATGGAGGGGACACTCCACTGATGGAAAACACACTATAAAGACATCGAGTGGGGATCTTGTTGTATCTCACACACTCTAGACCAAACCTCTCCTATGTAGTTGGATCAATCTCCATGTTAATGTAGGAGCCGCATGAGTTACATTGGAAGGATGCAAAGCATAT
The DNA here is from genome assembly GCA_009831015.1 of Picea engelmannii. Classification (NCBI taxonomy): domain Eukaryota; kingdom Viridiplantae; phylum Streptophyta; class Pinopsida; order Pinales; family Pinaceae; genus Picea; species Picea engelmannii. Next base: position 113,877 of record ML797625.1, on the reverse strand, counting down.
CCTTCAATACATATAGGGCACCATCACCTTTGGGATTCACTATGCAAGAGACTCTACATTGGACCTCATCGGGTTCACTGATTTTGAATGGGATGGCGATATCATTGATCGCAAGTCCACATATGGTTAATCTGTTTGTTGAGCAAGAAGCAGGCTTCTATTGCTCTATCTTCAGTCGAGGAAAAGTACAGAGGGATAGTTAACATAACCATCTAGGCTATGTGTCTACAACATTTTCTCACTGAGTTGGGGATTTAGTTTCACCGACTGATATTCATTTGGTGTGACAACCAAAGCACTCTGAAGTTCTACATAGATCCAGTTCATAGGTAGCAGACAAAGCACATCGAGATCCACTTGCACTACATCCGGGACTTAGTACACGAGGGGATGATCAACCTGCAGTTATTTCCTTAGAAGAACAGACTGTATACATCTTCACCAAGACCTTCACTGAGCATAAGTTCCATTCTCTGCACATTTGTCTTGGAGCGAAGGACACAGTTTCCGAGCAACTGTCAATTCTTCTGTTTTTACATACAATGTACTTTGAGGGGGGGTTTTCCCATGATATTTTCCCCCTTTCCTCATTTATTTCAGTGTATCTTTTGTATTTGGGTACCTAGCATGGCTTTGTTTCCATGACCCATTCTTTATTTTCACCATAGTGATGTTTAGGGGGGGTGTTGGAGATACTTCACACACACCTAGGAATTCTTTTTCCTAAGGTTTTCCCTATGTTTACTAGTCAGTATTCAGTCTCCTATAGTCTAGGGAGAATATTCCTCTAGGAGAATATTCTCTTTAGTTCACACTTTAGTTTGATAAGTTTATTGGAGTCTAGATGCCACATTGGGATAATCACCATGCATCATTGGGATCATCACCAACTAATGCACATTGTCCTTGGGATTATCACTAGACTAGCACATTACTCATGATTCCCTGTTCTCCTCCTCACTTGACTTTGTTTTATTCAGTTAACTGAAGACCGAGCGACTAGTTAACTCAGACTAGGTGGCAGTTAACTCCCGTAACTGTCTGAGAGACTAGTCTAGGTGGCAGTTAACTCCCGTAACTTCCCGAGAGACTAGACTAGGTGGCAATTAACTTACGTAACTTCTTGAGAGACTAGACTAGGTGGCAATTAACTCCCATAACTATTGGTGTGTGTCCAGATCACTCTAGACCACCACTATGGTGCATTATATTCTCCTCCAATGTGCATTAGTTGAGTTATACATAGTATATCATGGGTAAATTATCATTCATTCATTTGGTTAATGAGAAATTTTCCATTCTTTCTCTCTTGTTTCTCTTTTCTCATATTTTATTTGCAAACTGTGTATGCCATTTTCTAGCTATATATTTTTTGTGTAGGTTCAACACATTTACAAAGTCTCTTCAACTGTAGATGATAAAGAAATATATTCAGTTTAAATGGGCATCCGTTGAAAAGGAGGCCTTTGAGAATATCAAGGCTGCCATAACAACTGCACCTTCTTTACAAAGCTTAGATTTTACTAAGGCCTTATTGTTGTATACTTTTCTTATGGCCATTCCCTTGAAGCAATGATAACATAGAAGGACAAACAAGGGAATGAGTGCCCCATCATATTTATGAGCACTGGATTTCAAGGTACTAAACTGAATTACCTGCTGGTGGACGAGAAATATTTTTCTATCCACAAAGGCATCAAAACGTTTATACCATATATTTTGAAGAACCATAAGTGATCATCCCTCACCTGGAGGTCAGATCTCTCTTTGTGCAAAGGGAGTTGGGTGAGAGATGAGGTAATTGGATGAATTCTCTACATGAGTATGACCTTGAATTTAAACTAGCAAATATCTTTAAAGGTCAAGGCCTCTGTAAGTTGGCAACTGGAATCTCGGATTTTGACGATCAATAAGACGATGGATGGCAAGAGGAACCAACTCTCTACAATAAAAAATTTCCTTATATCCCATCAATTGAAAATTCAAGTTACAACAACCTCAAATACTATCTTCAACATGGCACAAATCCTGACTATCTCAATGCAAAACATAAGAGAGCGTTGAGGCTAAAATCCATACAGTATCAATTGGTTCATGGTATCTTGTTCAGAAAAAATATGACAGAGTCCTACTCCACTGTCTTGAAAAACAAGATACCGAGAAAGTTCTCAGAGATATGCATGATGAACCAACTGGAGGTAATTTTTTGAGAGATACCACCACTCAGAAGATATTGAGAGCTGGATAATATTGGCTGACATTATTCAAATATGCTCATGCCTATTCTCAGAGTTGCGAAACTTGCCAAAAGTCTACTGGAAGAGAGCACAAGGAAACTATCCTTATTCAACTTGTCGTTGTTGAAGATCCCTTTGAACAATGGGGGATAGACATTATCGACGAGATCAACCCTCACTCATCTAACTAGCATAGGTATATTCTAACTAATTCTGATTATTTTACATGATGGACTGAAGCAATACCACTAACCAAAGTGAATGAGGAAGTGGTAATAAATTTTCTTGAACAACATATCATAACTAGGTTTGGAGTGCCTAACTCTCTTGTTTTTGATAGCACAACATATTTTTCATCGCTTAAATTGATTGAGTTTGCTTTAGAAAAGGGGATCACCTTAAAATATGCTGCCAACTATTACCATCAGGGAAATGACTTGGCTGAATATACAAAGAAGAATTTGATCTGCATTTTTAAACAAATTGCAGGTGACCAACAAAGAAATTGGCATAACGCACTAATTCCCTCTGGGATGATCGTTTCATTCCCAAGGATTCCATAAGGACCTCTCCTTATTTCCTTGTCTACGGGAAATAAGCTATCCTTCCTTCAAATATTTATCTTCCTTCCCTTCAACTTACACAACAGTCACGCGAAAGGGAATGTATTGTCACCCAAAGACACACATCAACACCCTGTTGAATCTAGAGGAGAACTGTGCCAAATATAGAACTAAATTTGAATCCCACCAATAGACTATTAAACACTGGTTTGATAAAAAAATTGTTGGCAAGAAAGACTTTCAAGTTGGTGACCTGGTCCTCAAATGGAACAAGCCACATGAATATAAAGGAAAACATTCAAAGTTTCAACAATTGTGGCTGAGCCCTTTCATAATTAAAGAGAAGATTGGCCTAAGAATCCATCACTTACAAAACCTTGAAGGGGATATGGAACTCCTCCTCGTTAATGGCCAAATCCTGAAACACTACATTAGCTAGCCTATGAGGTATCTTTTCCCCTTTACATAAATAAAGAGTTTGATTTTGATTTTATGCTCACTTTCTTTACCTTTTTGTCATTTCTTGATTTGTTTATGCTTTGCATTTTGTTTGCTTTTGTTTTTAGCTAGTTTTATTTCTTCTCTCCTAAAAATTCTCACCTTGGATTTCCCGAGAATTTGGTGCATGGATCTGAACAACTCTTGAACGATAATATATTGGTGTCAAAAGCTATTAAATATGTATAGTGGATTCTAGAAATAAATTCATCTATATAACACTGGATGTGCATGAATTTAAGTCAGAACCAGTAGCAGAACATAGTTTAACAACATATGAGTATTGTACTCTTAAAATACAACAAGGAAAAAACCAAGGGTCATGTCTAAGAACATATTTTTGTGTTTTTCTGAACTAAGGAGATATGGTTTCAGAGAGGAATTTGTAGTACTCCAGGGAATGTTACTCAGGGAGTTCGATCATCTATAATTGAGTTGGAAAATATCACCTTCACAGGTGTCATCCCTCATGCCTTTAAAGGAAGACTAGAATACCCTCATGTAGCTCTCTCTAAATATAAGAGAATCAAATTATAAAAGGTAAAGGCTTGGAGAAATACATTCCAGATCACGTGGGACATGAAAGTAACTCTGACGAGGCTATGGATGCTCACTAGAAGCAGAGCAAGGCTTGTGACACCAGGGTGACTCCATCGGGGCTATGGACTGTCGCTGACAGCAGAGAAACACCAGAGAAATGCATAAGCAACTTGCATTTTCAACATTCCTAATGTCTCAATTCACTGTTGTATTGCGCGTGCCTTCCTGAAGCTAATTCCATTTGAATAGGTTATATCTTGGTAATCAATTTGTTATGGGTATGGTTCTAACTTCTTCTTTGCATCATACAAACTTTGTCTTGTCAAAACCTACATGTTGAAATGCTATGGGACTTACTCTTTCTTCCTTGGGTCATGCATCGCCTATGCTCCAATTCTCAAAAGTTTGTGTTTATATACCACTCTGCAAAGATTCCTGGTTTTGTCTAGTGTGTCGCCATTTGTTATGCCAAGCATCACAACCTCCCTTTTTCTTGTACATTTTACTTGTAAATCCTTCTCTGCAAGAAAATGAGACCCCTTTTGTCTTCTATAAGATCCTCTTGTTTTGAAAATTTCCTAAAATGATTGATTTTTGTTTACCTCTCTCTTAATAGGCCTCCTTATTGTGTTTTTTGGTTTGGATTGAATCCTTACCTTCAATACTTAGACAAATATTTGTAAGTCATTTTCTAGTTGTCAGAAGAGTTCTTTTTAACTCCTACGGTATGTACCCGAGGATTTCCCTTTAAGTGCTCTGATATTTACTGAAGGACTTCCTCTGAAGTCTCCCGAAAAACTAATTCAATAATTGACCAAATTAATGCTAAATCCTCTAGTTTGATCAGAGGAGTTCTTACAAACTCTTTTGGTCAAATCGGGGGAGTTCTTGAAACTTCTTCGAGTGCCTATGTCACTCACCGAACAAGTTAAGATTAACACCTCTAGTGGTCACCAGAGGACATCCCATCATCGCCTCCGGTGTACCAAGAGCTCTTCCCCGAAACTCTTTCGGAACGAGAAGGTAAATCCGCCAAACTTTGCATTAAATCCTCTAGTGCACACCGAAGGACTTTCCACTATTTCCTCTGGTGAGCTGAGAGCATTTTCCAACGTTGCTTCCAGTGTGAACTTTTAAACCCCTCTGGTCACATTTATTATGTGCCATAGTTATAAAATGGAACTCTCTCTCTCTCTCTAACCATTCAACCAATGTCTTTGTAACTAAGAGGTACACGAAGAGCATTGTGAGTTTGAGAATTGGATTTATCACGCTCACAGAAGGTTCACACTCATCACCTTTTCATCTTCCCATGCGTCATCATGTCAACCGGTAAGCCCTAAATATATCTTTTTCGTATTTGCTTATGATATTTCAACCAAGGTTGAGAGTTACAATTGTGCAACTTATTCTTCGATCCCTCGACCTAGGTCCCTACTTTTCCCTCAGGCCTAATCTTTTCTTTCCACTTCAACCCTACGAGAAACCCTAAGTGCGCCCTAACCAGTCCTTTGTAAGTTCCTCTGCTTATCTTGACCACATCAATAATGAAGATTAAACCAACTCTCCACTTAATAATCCAACCTTCCTTTCGACGGAGTTACCCAAGACCATAGAGAGACAATATTTCTGTACCCTAGTCTTTCCCCTAGCTGCATGAGAATCCCTAATCTTGTGTTGAAACCAAGAATGGGATTTCGACTCTAAGCCTTAAAGAATTACTCTTGAACTTATAATTGATTCAAGACTTGTCTCTCTAGACTTAACCAGTTCCCGAAAGTGCAAAACCTAATCCACCTTTTGGTGCCTAAATTCCTAAAATTGACAGAGAACTCATAACGACACTTAGTTAAATTATGGATTCATTCGTCTCAGAGAACTTAATGGGGTTGACGTCGATATTTACTGGAGAACTTCATACATTCACTTCTGGTGTTCTCCGAAGAACTTTCCACAATCCCCTCCAGTCTCACCAAAGGACTTGGGAAGATGTCCTCCAGTCTTCATCGAAGGAGTTAACAATATTGACTGTGGTTTCACTAGAAATATTTTCAATATCACTCCTAGTCTTTCTTCAGAGCACTTGGCATGATTATCTTCGGTCCTTCCGAAGAACTTCACGCGATCCCCTCCGATCTCACCAGAGGACTTAACCAGAACCTCTCTGGTTTCCACTGTAACACTTAGCACAATAAATTCCAGTATTTACAGGAGCACTTAATGAAATTTCCTCCAGTTTCACTGGAGGCCTTTATAACAACTCCAACAGTGTCACTGGAGCACTTTATGCCATCACCTCTGGTACTAACCTCATGATTTTGGAGAAGTTAACACCAATTCCTCCGACTCTTCAGAGATATTACCACAAACTTCTATGAAATGTATTCATACCACCGAAGCAGTTTACACAAACCACTCCAATGTGTACCAGAGAAGTCTCCACAAATTGCTATGATTTCACAATTCTCCCTAGTGACTAGGATAGTTGTTTCTTCACCAACTTTCCAGGATTTTCCCCCAAGCTAAGCTAATCTCCTCCAAAACTTAGATTCTCATAATGCCTATAATCATCGTGCCATCCTCAGATGATGATATCCCGCCTAACATCGATACAAGTGACTCTTCGGGTACTTAAGACATGGGTTACTTAAGTAGATTTATTTTTCATGCCTATGTTTACAATTCCTGATATGATCATGCTTATTATTTTATTACCCAATTTTATTTTTAGATTGATTTCGTTTATGCATTGCATATTTAGAAATGTCTCCACGGAAAAAGGTGATAAGCAAAGCATGTGCTATAGTGGCTTTCAAGAGTGGTAGCTAACATGAATATGAAGCTGACATCGCATGAGCAGTTTATGATGACACAACATGAGTCCTAGAAAAGGGAGGAGAGTCGCTCAAGTGAGGTAAAGTATATCAAATGTTTAGAATTTTTTTTTCCTAGTTGAATATGATGATCATGACAAACTGATGACACAACAAGACTCCTACAAAAGGGAGGAGAGTCACTCAACTGAGGAAAAGTCTATCAAATGTTCAAAATACAAACTTTCCCGGTTGAATCTAGTGATCATGACGAACTAAAGATCTTCAAGCATATTCAGAAATCAAGAATACACAGGATGGCATCTCGTGCCGCAACACTCTCTTGCGTGGACACAATTGCTTGGATTATCAAGCATGTGGATTTGGGAAATAGATACATCCTCAACACCATGGGAGAGCCCATAAGATATTTTCTTCTAGCTGACCTAGCAAAATGATACCACTTGGAGAAAGGGACCAGGAGGTTGGATGAAGAACTTATCAATGATTTCAAGCTCAAGGAAAAAGACTTGTTTAAGGTTTGGTACAAGATAGAAAAATATTTTAAGCATATGCATTGTGGCAAGGATCCCACCATAACATTGAGGTCACCATGTCAATACCTAGTGACTATGATTTTAAAACTGTACAGAGAACTAGATGCCTCTACTTTTACGCTATCCTTAATTCCATTGATTTATTACTGTGTAGATGAAGGGTCTACATTCGACTAGATTGATCTCCTATAAACTACTCTAACATAGTTTATCACTGTAGTGAAGGAAGCCAGGCCCGAAACATTTTTAGATTTTCATATGGAATAATTCCTATTGGACATCATGTGTATGGCACATCAATACTCGAAGATGGGTTAGGTATGGTAGCCAATAGACCCGTCAATCCATATTTATTACAAGGTTCACTGGGAGCACAATTATAGGACAAAGTACCACAAAATATGAGAACACTTCTTCGCACTATTATCAAATTCATCTTTTGTGCACCAACCCCATGTATGATCGAAAAGGTTCTTGCAGTGGTCAAAAGGATAAGGGACTGGTACTTGATGGAGCATGTCATGTACATAAGAATACACAGATCCACCAAAGTCCCACATTTGCTTCCCCAATTTTCCCTAGACAAGTTGGTGCTCCAAGAAGTGGTTTATTAAACAATGATCAATGGAGTCGGGGTAATGCTCTACCTATATAAGAAAGAAATATGGCCCCCAATCCCATTATGGATCAACTCGTACTCATTCACAAACACCAAGTATGCTCAAAATGAAGTTGATGTGTTACTTTTGTATCACTTAAGAGAAGAGAGATTCATAAGGCATGACCCGAAGAAATATGTCAAAGAACATCTTAATAAGCTTGGAATCCCATGGGAATACACTTCGGCCACATGGGAGGAAGAGGAATTCCATTGCGGTGTCAGGACATATGATGAGGTCATTGCCAAAAGACAAGGAAATCCCCTAGGAAGAATTGCAGATGAAGAAAGAGCCCGCGAGGAAGCCAGGGAGAAATTAGAAGAAGAGGCAACAATAAAAACATCTGCTGCAACTACATCCCATCAATCTGGATCAACGGAAGAAGAAGCACCAATGCCAAAAAATAAGAGTAGGAAGAAAGAAAAGAGTCACAAGAAGAAAGAGGATGTTGCAGAAAATAAAAGGAAAAACGATGAAACCAAAGCTAAAGCTAAAGCTGATGCACCAGTAGCAACAACAACAACAAGAATGAAAACAACTAAAGCATAAGTAGAGGTAAAGGCAACTGCCGAAAAATAAGTTGAACAAAATGCAGTAGCTGAAAAAGCTACAACATATGCAGTAGCAACGATAGAGGTGGCACAAAAAGCAACAAATAATGGCTGACAAGGTAGTTGAGGAGGAACAACGCAAGAAGGATAAAGAAGTGTGGAACGACGATGTGTTACCAATGGACATTGACGTTCCATAGATATTAACGAGAGGTACCAACAGTATCCTAAACGGGAGGTACCAGATGGATCTCCCAAACCAAACAATGCTGTTCTAATTGGGATTCTATATCGGGGAGTACCCCTTACTGTTGCATGTAATTTCCTCTCCATCAAAAATACCATTTCACGACTACTCCTATGAGTGTGTGTTGAAACAAGTGTAACCTAATTGAATAATCAACAATGTTATTCGAGGAAATCCATAAATGAAAGGACATAATATGGTTGCAAGGATATTCTCCATCATGCTCTTCAAATTTTCAGATATTGAAAATAAGTTTAGTAATCATGTGAGGCCAAGTGGGAAGCTTAGTCAAATTTGGGAGATTCAACCATGTATGGGAGATTTGATGTGAAATTGAGAGTGGTGTTCGCATTATTGATATCCATATTGGAGGCTGGATTAATCGATGGGGTGAGTGAACCTACACTTAATGAGTACAAACTAGATGTGGGTGAATCCGACTTTGAAGAGCTCGAAGAGAACTTGAAGGTGAATTAGGAGGGGTTGGAGGGTGATTATGTTTGATCCTCACACGACGAGTAGGAGACATAAATATGAGCATGAATACTTAGTAATGGAGGAATTCCTTGAATCCTGTGAGAACACCTAATGGAAATTGGGGACACAATCTTTCTAGGTGTAATTACTCTGAATGATAATAAATGATAACTTATAAAGAATAATGAAGAACAAAAAATAATTATTTTGAAGAAAATAGTGGCTAAATTGGAACTATGTGCAGAGGTGGTGTAACAAGCAGTTTTAACATGTTTTAATAAAGTACCAATAAGGTAAATGCCTAAAATAATTATATAACTAGATGTGGCCAAGTCAGACTCTGAAGAGCTCGAAGAGGACAAACTCGATGGTGAACTAGGAGGGGTTGGAGGCTGATTGTGTTCGATCCTAACACGATGAGTCAGAGAAACAAATACGACCATGAATACTTAGTAATGGATGAACTCCTTGAATCCCGTGAGAATGCCTAATGGAAATTGGGGACACAATCTTGGTAGGTGTAATTACTTTGAATAATAAGAAATGATAACTTCTAAAGAATAATGAAAAACAAAAATTAATTACTTTGAAGAAAATAGTGACTAAAGTGGAACTGTGTCTAGAGGTCACGCAAAATCTAGTTTTAACATGTTTAAATAAAGTACCTATAAGGTAAGTTCTTAAAAGAATTATATTCATCTTAAAAAAATCAAATGACTCACTACTCTATAAGGTGCTACCACTCAAACCATGTATTAATAAAATAACTCATCCAAACACTTCTCAACAAATGGTAGTGATCTCCACATGTGAAAGTGAGTGAAGATTCGAACAAGGGAATTCCAAATACTCAATCAGAGAAAGATGAAGTCCATCGAAAGAGTTAGTGAAGGTGTGAAATATAACTTATAGTGAAGGGCACTAGGTTTAGATCCAAATGAACAACAACTAATATTTGCCTCAAGTTCCCTCCCACCTCTTAGAGTCACCTAGGTAGGAACCTAAAGAACGACCACTTAGTTACATCTTCATGGATATGTACAACAAGTTTCCTTGCCTTTAGCTGAAATCAATGATTAGGTGGTCTTCAATTTGAAAGAGTAAAGTGTTTTATTCAAACCTATGATTCTAACATTGTTAAATGCACTAACATTGAAGAGGGTCTTATGAAGACACAATAAATGGGAAACATAAGTTCTTCAACCACTTTATTCTAGCCTCAAACTCTTTTTCACTTTATACTTAATTTGTCTACCATATGTTTCGCAACCAAGGAAGACCCTACTTTGTACATGTAGTTACTTGGAAGTTTATTGTTCTTCACTCATATTTAACCATACATTTTTTTGGTTGATAAAAACATAATTAATGAGGACGATTTAGGCCATGTACAATGCCACAAATTTCGACATTAATGTCCAATAAATTGAGATTAATTGACAAAGTGGACTATTCGCACCAACATCTTCCCTTAAAGCTTGACTTAAGAGACAAAAAAAAGCAGGGATAGAAAAAAAAATGTAAACACATATTTGACCGAGCAAATATTACCCGAAAGTGGCACTTTAAAATGTACTTGGGAAAGATGTGGTACCAACAAATTGGTCAAATATTACAAAAAAAAAAATCCCTTTTGAAAATTGGAAAGCAAATACAAATGATTACTTTTGAGATCATTTTGATCATTGTAAGGTGAAAAACAAACTCAAAGAAATATAGAGTCCATCAAAATCATAGCCTCTAAGGAAATATAAATGCTTCCCACAAATCAACAAAGTTGTATGGGTTGTTGGCATAGGGGTAGAACCAGGGTTCAACGCTTCAACAACACACCAAAAAAACCCTAACTACCAGTCCTTTTGGAAACACCCGCGAAGAAGGCGAAGTCTTACCCGAGGTAGAAGCAGGGGGGGTTACAAGACTCTGGTGTCTGTAACCAAGCTGGGACACAGATATGTGATAATAACACTTCGCAGAGTATTCTAGTAACACTTAGAGGGAGGTGTGAATTAATTCATTAGCTTTATTAACATCACAAAAAAGACCCTAAGATAGATCGACGCAGTAACAATAAATATTAACCACTTCAATCATTTAGCACATAGAACTGAGTTAGATCTAACATTCCTTCATTCTTAACACAACTAAGCACTAAACATCAACAGATCTATCTAACATACATAATAAGCAAAGCACTGAGTAGATTCATAACATAAGCAACACAACACAAAGAAAACCAAAGACACAAGATATACATGGTTCAACCTAGTGTGGGGATATGTCCACTAACTGCTTTGTCTTCTTTATTATTCTTCAATCTCTTACATTCATCTGCTCCTGTGCACTAAGCCACAAAGCCAAGCTTCGCACCAGACCAGAGATATGTGCACTGCACACCAGATCCTCCTTCTCAAAACTAGGTCAAGGCACAAAGCCAACTCCTCTACTGAGCACAAAGCCTTACATACACATTCTGTTGCACAAAGCAACTCAGAACTACTTGCACTTAGCCTTCCAATCTATTGAATCACTATTCTCTTCTCTATTTTCTACATTACATTCTTACTTATTTATTCTTTTACAATAAGGCCTAATCATGGGTAAACCCATGGGATGACATCCCATAACCCATTACAAAAAACCTAAGGAACCCCTTGTTGGGTCCACATAGCCCACAAAATAATTGAGATCCGCGATCTCAGCTCCGCCTGGGTGCTCCATCTTCGACCATCCTGTCAAAGACCAAAAGTGGTCCAAACTTGACCAAGGTTTCCTTAAAACTTGGTTGAGGGAAAATAGGCCCCCAACACTCACCCATGACTCGTCTCGAGTCACTCAGGTCTGGTCAATGTTTCTTCGAAGGCCTCGAGCTTCATTCGAGCTGCCTCGACTTGCTAATTCGCCTAAGCCTCCTTCTCAATGAGCTCTTGGATAATTTTCTCTGTAACAGGCCCTTCCAGGCATTGTTCTGCTGTGGCAACCACTTGGTCCAATTGTGAGTCTTGTCCTTCAATTTCTTCAAACACCTTGCAGGATTCATCCTGCACAGGTTGTAGTTTTTGCACAACTTCCATTACTCTGCCCTGGATGGCAGTGATTTGTTGTTGTACCGTGCGCTATTCCTGAGATCTCTTCATTCTTTCAACTGCAGTGAGCAGCTTCATTTGTGCTTGCACAAAGAAGGATTGATATTGCGCCTCTTGTAACTGTGCTTCCAATTTCCTTAGCTCTGGATCTTCTGCGAGGCATCCATAAGTCTGCGTGCTTCTATCACTCAGTTGTTTTCATTCTGATGCGAGGGCTCTGATTCTTGCAACTAAGTTCTTAGCGGCTTCCTCCCTCTGGTCGTGCACCTTTTGCGGAGTGCTCTGTACTTATTGGACCTCCAACTCTGTTATCCTTGCTTGAAGCTGTTGGATGGCCTCAATGAGCTTCACCACTTGAACCTCGACTGACTCTTGTTCCTCCTATGCCAAGCCTGGAACAGAGTGAAGTGATTTACTGAAAAATTCTTTAATCGTGACCCGTTCTGCGAGCAACTGCTCCTTTTCTCTCTGTAGCTGGACTTTTTCCTCCTGGACCATCGCATGAAACTCTTCCTTCTCATTTTCATAGGCAGTTACACAGTACCACGCTACGCGTAATTTCTCTACAACTTCCTCTTTCTCTTGTTTCAAGGCTTTTGTAGCCTTCTCCTTTTCTTCTTGGAATTTATGAATTAGAGCCTCAATTGCATATGCAATTATTCTTAATTGGGTGGGTTCATCCCCCAATTCAGTTCCTTCTCGACCCTTTCATACAACTCCCCCTTCTTCGCTCCATATCTTTGCAAGATGTCCTCGGAAGCATCCTCCATGGATCTGCGGACCAAGATGATGTCGTCCTCCATGAGTGTGGCCTCTAGCTGGGGCTTGCTAGCACGCGTCTTCTTTATTGCTGAAGGTTTCTGCAGAGAAACCTTCCTCTTTTGCGGTGTTACTGTTTCAGTAGGGGGATCTTTCGGCAGTGTAGATTCGCCTTCTCCTTGATTTTCTCCTTCATCCCCTCCTCCTTGTCCATTTGCTTCGTCTCCTCCTCCTAGCGAGCCAGATCCATTTTCTTTAGAGGCACTGTCCTCCTCATCAGTCTCTATATTCTGGACTTCCTCCTTTTTCTTTTTCTTCTTCGCATCGGATTTCCTGACATGCTCGACCCGAGTGATGAGGGGACTTCCTATGATGTCGGTGTTAGAGAGTTCTACATCAACAATAGGTACAAGGAACTCCTTTGGCCACTCCTTTGTGATTTGCTCCATGTCTTCGTCTGTCAGCTTGCAATATGACTATAACTCTTCCTTGCTCTCGTCTCTGCGTGTAGTGATATAAATAAAATTCTCATTTGCGTGAAACTTGGCTATCGGTCTGTACTGGTGCAAGGTGCATGGTGTCATGCACAAAAATGATTCAATGGCAACCTTCAGTTGCTGATAATACACATGGAACACAATGTTCAACTGTCATTTCTTCGACATGTTGTTGGTGTACCACAAGGTAGAAAACCTAGCGGTCAACGATTATGATGGTTCAATCTCCGGAAAGGTGGCTCCTTCAGGCATTTTCCAAGCGACAAATTCAATCAACACGAGCAACCAGCTAAAGTGGAATTCGTATCCCTGATGTTGAGCTTTGCGACAGTCTTTCTCGAGTTCATTGATGAGGTAAATCGCTCAATTCATCTGCATGCCCTCCACACATTTTCCTGCGAGGTCCACCATGAACCTGGTGACCTGTGTGGGGCGGTTCTTTCTTACGAGCTTGCCAGCTACGAGTTGGAAAGCGAGGCGCACTGCGCCATCCTGGATAGAGGCTACTTTGCAGCCTCGCTTTCCCTTTTCGACTTCTCCATAAGCCTCCTTGATGCGCTGTTCCAGGGAGCGGTCTGAAGCCTTCCCTGGGTAAAACTGTTGAGGGTCAGGTCCTTTCATGCTTAATCCTATAATCAAGTAGATTAGCGCCAGATCCACATTAATCCGTTGGTCGAGACACACATATCTGCGATAGTAGCATGAGAAGAGGAGTTTAACACAAGCGTTAACCTCCCGGTGATGGCAAAAATGGGGAATCTTCATCACATTTAGTATAGTGGACTGCACGAGCTCCTTAATCCATGGTTGGGAGACCAGGCGGGGCTTCTTCCTAGTATTATTCATCAAGTATCTATGGGGTGCAAGCATGGAATTGTTCTTTCTATCTCCAAGGTTGAAGTAGTTGTTCTTCAGTAGTGGGATCCATCCTAATTGACTCCCAACTATGCGTATTCCTTTCGGGATGTACGCGGTGATCAAGGTGTACTCATAGTTACGTGGGATTTTATTGCGGTTAAGCGCGCCAACCAATGGTGGAATATAGTCTGGTAAGATCGACGAGATATGCTTCGCATTAGCCAGATCGTCACGATGCTTACTTCGCTGCCCAGTCGCAGGGTTGACACGACCATAACGTCGTCTAGTCAAAGAGGAAGCCTGGAGTCCCATGGTCGACGATGCCTGTACTCCTTCAGACATAGCTCTATCAGCCATGAACTTCTTAAGAACCTCCTCGAAGGAATTCTCTAACTCATTGGGTTCGCCTGACATTATCACTGTTAAACAGGCCGGTCGCGGTAGGCGAACAGGTAAGCGGGGTAGACAAATGGACAACGACCTCTAGTTTCTGATAACACAACTCGACACACAATCAATTCTCTGTTGGCTCAGTTAATCACGGGTGGCAAAAAGTGGTCCCGATGCAGCATCCGATGGGTTAAATAAGCGAGCATCGTAACAGATTCTTCCAATGGGAAGGAAAGCTTCCATCAATGTGAATCTGTCCGTTATGGCGCGGTCTCAACGTCCCAAAAGCGGTTCATCCGCCCATAAATGTGTTTCCTAGCCATTCCAGAGCGTTGTTCTAACGATCGGGGCACCTCCAACAGTCATATAGCTTCGCCAGGGCGAAGTCCCATTCTGCGCAGTCTTGCTATTTCAGCGAGGTTCAAACCCTATGAACCTGCCTCCTGCGAGGTTCCAGTCTGCTTCCATATGTTCTCTGTAGCTTCCTGTAGCTTTTATAACTTGACTTTATTTTTATTGTTCTTCCTTGCCTTCTTCCCTGTAATAAGAGTCTTTCTAACAGTTTCTAGAATCCTCTTTCCATTCTTATTCCTATCTTCTCCTAGCATGGTGACTTCGCATTGCTGATGTGTTCTCAAAGGGTTCAAAGTTAATACCCCTTCTCTTATTACTTCCAGGGTGGGTATTTTTATTTCCTGGATAGATAGGTCCTTCAAAACTTCTTGCATTCTTTCAACCTCGACAACTAATTTTCTTGCCTTCTGTTGCTTCGACTTATCTTCCCGTTCTTCTATTAGTGAGTCTATTTTTCTAACTATGAAATCCCTTAGTTCTTTCTTTTTCTTTTCTGTATCTTCTTCCTCTGCTTTCCTTCTGATCTAATTCTTCTCAATCCAATTCTTTCCTAACAAAAGCGTTGTTCTCAACAAACTTAATGACTTCAAATTCCTCTTCAGTCGATGTTCCATGGATGATAACATGTACATTAGTAACTCTTCCACATAAGGTTATCATCTTTCCCTTGAACAAGCCTATCCTTCCCAATGAAGGTACCACAGTAGGCTTTCCCAAAATTTCCCAAGTATCTTCTGTCATAATATTCACTGGTGTTTCCTTATCCAAGACACAGTCTATGTCGAAGTCTTTTATTCTTGTACTTATGCATTGTTTTACTTTCAAGATCTCTGGTAAACTGATATCTTTATGAACATCCATCATTTCTTTCAACTGCACTAATGTAGTCTGAACTTCCTTTGATATGTTCTCTTTATGATTCTCCAACATGCTCTTAGTCTCTTGACTTTATTTTTCTTGTCTCATGTTCATCCTTTCAACTTTAGCAATCATCCTTGGACAACCCTCAACCTCATGACCAACAATTTTACAACAAAGACAAATAGGACCTGTACCAGGGAATTCCTTAGTAAGATGTCTCGGTCTTCTGCAGTTATAACATAGTGTCAATCCTCTTTTCCTCTTGTATGTTCCCCAACTTCTCCTGTACTTCTCACCGGGATCACAGTGCTCGACCTGCAATCCGCAAAAAATATTTCTAGGTTCCTACATCCAGTTATTAGTCCAAAAATTCTTTCTATGGATAGGAATAACATATCTTTCTTCATTTCTATTAGCTTTACTTAGATCAACTCTTTCTTCCAGCTGCGCCCTAGCTTTCAGACTAGGACAAAGTCTATTAAACATACCTAAATTCATGCTTTCGAAACAAAATTTTCACTTATCTTACTCTTATCAAAGCATAGAGCTTTAGATGTTACCTCTTTTCTTCAGATCAGGTTTCTTTCTTAGCACATAGATTCACAAGTCAAGTAGAGTACTGCGCACTACAACAATAGATCTACGCACAAAGATTCTCTTCAGTTCCAAGCAATCATAGTTTCAGGTCTCGACAATGGAACCGTTTGTTGGCACATGGGTAGACCCATGGTTCAACGCTTCAACAACGCACCAACAAAACCCTAACTACTGGACCTTTCGGCAACACCCGCGAAGCATACGAAGTCTCACCCGAGGTAGAAGCAGGGGGGTTACAGGACTCATGTGGCTGTAACGAAGCTGGGACACAGATCTGTGATAATAACACTTCACAGAGTAATCTAGCAACACTTAGAGGGTGGTGTGCATTAATTCATTAGCTTTATTAACATCACAAAACAAACCCTAAGATAGATTGGTGCAGTAACAATAAAGATTAATCACTTCAATCATTTATCACATAACACTGAGTTAGATCTAACATTCCTTCATTCTTAACACAACTAAGCACTAAGCATCAACAAATCTATCTAACATACATAATAAGCAAAGCACTGAGCAGATTCATAACATAAGAAACACAACACAAAGCACACCAAAGACACAAGATATACGTGGTTCACCCCAGTGTGGGGCTATGTCCACCAACTGCTTCGTCTTCTTTATTATTCTTCAATCTCTTACATTCATCTGCTCCTGTGCACTAAGCCACAGAACCAATCTTCGCACCAGAAAGGAGATCTGTGCACTGCGCACCAAATCCTTCTTCTCAAAACTAGGTCAAGGCACAAAGCCAACTCCTCTATTGAGCACAAAGCCTTACATACGCATTTTGTTGCACAAAGCAACTCAGAACTGCTTGCACTTAGCCTTCCAAGCTATTGCCTCTCTATTCTCTTCTCTATTTTCTACATTACATTCTTACTTATTTATACTTCTACAATAAGGCCTAATCATGGGTAAACCCATGGACCGACATCCCATGACCCATCAAAAAAACCCTAAGGAACCCCTTGTTGGGTCCACATAGCCCACAAAATAAGTGAGATTTGCGATCTCAACTCCACCTGGGCGCTCTATCTTCGACCAGCCTGTCGAAGTCCAAAAGTGGTCCAAACCTGACCAAGGTTTCCTTAAAACTTGCTCAAGGGCCAACAACCATACTTTTTTTTGGTTGAGAAAAACATAATTAATGAGGACGACTTAGGCCATGTACAATGCCACAAATGTCGACATTAATGTCCAATAAGTTGAGATTAATTGACAAAGTGGACTATAGAAAAAAAAATATAAACACATATTTGACCAAGCAAATATTACCCCAAAGTGGCACTTTAAAATGTACTTAAATGTGATACCAACAAATTGATCAAATATTACAAAAAAAAAAAAAAATCCCTTTTAAAAATTGGAAAGCAAATACAAATGATTACTTTTGAGATCAATTTGATCATTATAAGGTGCAAAACACAATATAAAGTCCATCAAAATCATAGCCTCCAAGGAAATATAAATGTTTCCCACAAATCAACAAAATTGCAAAGTTGTATGGGTTTCAACCATTGAGCATAGTTACAAGTTATCAAGAATCCACAATGTTGCCAATAAATAGTGTCCAAGAACTCACCCATAATAGGAAAATATTCAAGTTAAAAGGATACAAAGAAACCACTAATAAAGATCAAATATTAATAAAATACATTTAACCAACTCTCCTACAAGAGAATAACACTTTTTGATTATTTTTTAGAACTTAAAGGAATTAGGATAACCACAAGAAGAAATGAGTTTATATATATATATATATATATATATATATATATATATATATATATATATGATTTTTTTCCACACTAAAGAATGGTATTTTTAGTAATTTGTAAAGGAAGAAAAACTTTTTATTTAATGAAATTAGAATTGAGTAAAGAATTAGCCAAATACCCAATAACATTAACAACAATTAATTAAACTAACTTAAATTATTTATATATATCATTTAATATTTTATGCATAATTTTCCAATAATAATAATAAAATCTAATTCACACTAAATTTTATTTTGTTTAAATAATACTAAATTTTTTCCATAAAAGGATTAGTAATATAAAGGATTACTAAATACAATTTAATAAGCAACCTTGCTGTATAGGATATATTTATAGATTAAGTTAATTAGTAAACAAATTTAATTTAATTTTTTAAATTCTTTTCTTAATAATAAAAAATTTGTTAAAAGTTATAACTCTGATGGGTTGATGAAATTTTGATTATAAAACATTGTTTTGAATTTTTTTAATTCATTTTAAAATAATTTAAATTATAATTTAAAAAAATAAACAAATAAAAACAAAACATTATAAAAAAAATAAATTTATTATAAAAATTAAAATCATTTACTTTTTAATTGATAGAAAATAGAATAATTAAAAACACCGACTCTATCAAACTCCAGTCATGAAGTACATTTGATATCAATGAAGTAACTAGGAAGCAAATATTTGTAAAATGTTTATGCCTCTCAATAAATTTTAAATTAATAAAAAATTAAATTAGACAGGCCGGGCCCTTCACTAAATTTAAAGTTAATAAAAACTAAATTAATGAAATGTCTATTTCTCGAGCTTTGTAAAATTTCTCGAGCTATTCAACGAGACAATTAAGGAGAAGTAGCCCTGAAATGAAATGTCCTACGATAAAAAAATGTAGTGTCACACAACCACCCTGAATACAACCTCCCAGCTGTGGGCATACTTTAACTAATAAAATAATACATCCTAAATACATTTTTATTTTAATAAAATTGATGTTCTTTTTTGATCTCACAATTGTTTTTTAAAGAGGAGTTAATACTTTGTGAGAAATGTGTCTTTTGAAGTTATTTTTATCACATATATTTTCCAAAAAAAAACCACTAAGGATATTGTGTTATAAAAAAATATATATTTCTAAATATAACAATTTTATCAAATACTAAATTATATTTTAAAAATAAAAATACAATATGTTTTATTATTATTATTTTTTAATATAGAATTTAAATTTTTTGAAGTGTAAATACAACTTAAGGGATTTGATTCCTCTTAATATTAAGATGGATTCATATTGGTTCTACTCAACTATGTTTTAGATGAAATTAATTTTTTGAAATTTACTAAATATCATATATAACTTGGAGAGTACTATCATGAGTAAAAAATTACATGATTAATAAGGTGAATAGTAACAAAATGACCATGTTCAATGACGAAGAAGGTGAATAATATGAAAGTAAAATGATGCATATAATTAATGCTAGATAAATTACACACTGATCTTCTTTATTTTTTTTATAACCACACTTGCAAGCTTTCTCATCTATTCATATGGATCATATGAGAAAGGAGGTTCAAAGCAAAGACCATTCCAACCTGTCTCTCTTTCTTTCCAATATTAAGAGTTGTTTTCTCCAACATCAGTCCTTGTGACTACACAAAAGACTAAAATCAATGCACTATAGTAGGAGCAGTGCAACAAACATCTTAGTCGTAAATGATTGACTTTATGAACACTAAAATCTATGTAATTTAATGAAATCAATGCATGAAGCATTGCAACCAATGAATTGAGACCAATTTGATCCATTGTATACAAATATTGAAATCAATGTATTATACTAAGATCAATGTAGCAAACAAATTAGTCCATTGTATAAAACTAAAATCAATGTTGGTATCCATTGTACAAACATTCAAATCAATGCACTATCGATTTCATCCATTATATATCTTCAACACCAATCACACATGCTTCACTGTAGGTTTTTAGATTTTAGATTTCTCCTTTTATTATTTCTTAAATCAATGCAACAAATCATTTTGCAATGTATCATCACTAAAATCAATCCACTGATCAAGAAGAGCAATGTAAAGGCATGTTGGGTGGTCATGGGAATCTTCGTAAGAGGATTAATGGCCCACGATTCTTCCATATTCACATGAATGATATGCACATAAATGCCACCAATTGCAGAGTGACATTGTCTCCCTCACTTTCCCTAAAGCTAAAGATAATAAATTACCTATAAATCCCAAGCTACCTTGTAACCCCTTTACTGTACTTTGAGTAATTTCATCAGAATGTCTACAAGTAAACTAGTGGATGTTTCTCTTGGATACAAATCTTTCACCTCAAACATGGTATCCAATCAAATGTCTCTATATGTATTTTCATTTCATGTTCCATTTCATTGCTTTGTTTGTTGCTCAAGCAACTTCTCTAATCCCATACACTCACATTTCCAATAACTAGTGAACCTTGAAAAATATTCCCAACAATCAGACTTTGTAGATGTCAAATATCATCTTGTAGAATAGATATTTGATTTAGTTAATCCATATCTCAATCCTATAGATTATTTAACTTGAATATTGATTGAAGCACAAAACATTGTTAAACACATATATAAAAAATAAAAATTATGGCCACTTCTCACTATTTATAAATTTAAATTACCAATGGCTACCATTTCTTTTTGAGTTGATTGTCTCTATGAAGTCATATCTACATTTTATGTCTATTGTGTGTTATATTAAATTTCCAAGTTCTAGTGCTCGTCATTTGTAAATTCAAATGGTTATCATGTTGTTGTCATGTCTAGTAGTAAGCCAAAGATGTATGCTTTGCTACTTCTTTTTTTAAATGTCGAGTTGGGATCGTGGATAATTTTAGGTTTTGAATTGCTCCTTTTATCATTTCTTAAATCAATGCATTGAATCATTTTGCATTGTATTATCATCGAAATTAATGCATTGATAAAAAAGAGCAATGGAAAGGCCAACTGAGTGGTCATGGGCATCTTCGCCACATGATTAATGGCCTAGTATTCTTCCATATTTATAGGATAAATATGTACATAAATATCACCCACACTTTCATTCTGACTGTTGTGCTACTCTAAATAAAATGAAGATATATTTTGAAAAGGTTAGTAAATTCTCTCATAAGAAAATTCCAAGAATGTTCATTAGTACTAACTACCTACTTATCAACACCCTTTATATATTGTGGATATAGACTATTTACAATCACAAGGATTATGCACTAATTATGGTGATATGCTATATATTAAACACCCACCATGTACATTTTAAATTTATTTCCACAACCTCCTCCTACATAGATATTCAAAGTATATTATATTGAGAATTTTATCTAAGAACAAATATATATTACACTTTAAAAGTAAGGATTTTGAAAGGGATGTATTACCCTTTAACCTAAGGACTTACAAAATAGAAACACACTTAAAGGGAATTATGCCTAAGAAAACTCAATCCTTGGAATTACATTAAGTACAATTTCTCATTAAATTGTTACTTAACTATCATCCAAAAATTTTAATGCTCCCAATTTATAAATCTTGTTTCACATATACTACACTTGAAATTATAATTATGCTACGATGATGTCTATATTCATTTTGGAATAATTTTCAACATGGCAAGTTGAGACTAGATCCAAATCCATCACTTAGACAAATTTTAAAAATAAATGTACTTACAATAGTGGACAACAAACATGCCTAAAATGATTTAAGTCATTGGAAACAAATGTGCCTAAAATTCTTTATAATATTTGAAACAAATGTGCCTAAAATGCATTAAATCATTTGAAACCAATAAATTGTACATGCCCTCCGATCTACTTGTCTACAATGGATTAATTTCACTAAAATTAGTTCATTTCTCTTTCAATTTCTATATTATTACATTTTCTAAAACAAATTATTTTTTCTGAGATTAGTTGGTTGCTCCTCCAATCTTTAAATTATTATATTTCTCTACAATAGATTAATTTCACTCATATCAGTTAACTTCTCCTTAGTATATTAGCTTCCCTCAGATTAGTTTGTTGCTCCCTTAATCTCTATATTGTTTGGTTGTCATCAATTAGTTGATCCTCAATAGAGTAATTTCCCTAAGATCAGTTTGTTGCTTCTCCAATCTCTACATTAGTAGGTTTTTTTGCTATAGATTAATTTCACTCACATTAGTTCACCAATCCTTACTAGATTAATTTTTGTCATATCTATTTGTTTCTCCTCCAATCTTTGTATTAGGTTTTCTACAAGAAATTAATTTTGCTTAGATTAGTTCACTACTCTTCAGTGGATTAGTTTCCCTCAGACCGGTTCACTTAGTTTCCTTCAGATTAGTTCACTGCTAATTCAATCTTTATATTATTAGGTTTTCATTAGTTTGTTGTTTCTTAGTAGGATAATTTCCCTCAAAATTTCATTGCTCCTCCAATCTATGTATTAGTAGGATTTCTACATCATATTAATTTCACTTAGATCAATTTGTTGCTCTTCAGTGGATTAATTTCCTTAGATCAATTTATTGTTCCTCCAATCTCTATATTATTAGGTTTTGATCAATTTGATACTCCTCATTTGATTATTTTCCCTCAAATTAGTGCATTTCTCCTCCAATCTGTATATTATTAGGTTTTCTGCAATTCATTGCTCCTCAATAGATTAATTCCCCTCAATTTAGTAAATTAGTTCGTTGCTCTTTAATAATGGGATATTATATGTTTGAAATAATTTATATAATGTTTGAAAGAGCTTATGTATATAACCCTATTGTATTAATTTTTATTTTGTTTTTGATATATAACCAACATATAATAGTATTAATTTTGTTTTTTTAATATATGGTCCATGTTAACCATATTATGCGATAACATATCTATCTTCATCTATACTTTCTTTATATGTGACTGACAT
>ML797625.1:53102-86818 GCA_009831015.1 Picea engelmannii | reverse complement strand
TGGATTTGACAGAGTCAACTCTAACAACCCATAGTTATATGTGGACACGATCCTCCTAATTTCATAGAAGTTGGTTAGATATTGAAGTTATAAATAGCAGACCCTATGGGTCATTATCATCAAGTTCTTGGTGATATCATTGTCGTGTACAAGGTTTCCAATATGTATTGTGATGTTCTAGTCATAGTGCATTGTGCTTAAGTATTATAAAAATGTCTTTAGACACCACCTTTTGTTATTGAAAATGTTATTTCCTCTTTGATTATATGAAATACTATTTGTTTGTTTCGTATCAAGTTACACCCAATCCCAAACATGGTATCAGAGCTAATGGTATGAAACCTCACATGGTATTTACAAACCTTGTTGAGTCTAATCTGTTTTGTGATTGAATTTGGACCGATGATTTACAGATTGTAGCTTGTGGAAACATAAATGTTCTGTCTAGATATCAAAGATGGATTCAAAGATTGATCCTGTAATTCTGAATGGATCAAATTACGCAATATGGGCACCATAAATGGAAACCCTACTGAAGAGTAAAGGACCGTGGAAGTATACAAAGACTGTAATTCTGTATCCAACAGATAATCAGACAAAGTTCATTGTTGATGGAAATAAATATGAGGTTGTGGGGGACATCACGACCTATATCTCATGGAAGATTTATTTTCACATCAGTGGAATTGACTACCCTCATCAATTCTATAAGAAGATGAAGTTGTTGTTCGATAGAGTCGACGAAAGCCACATCATGCAATTGGATAAAACGATGATCCCTCTCGATCCTCATTCTTTTGAATAAATAGAGGACTATTTGGCATGTGTGAAGGAACTCCAATTGAAATTGGGTGAATGTGGAAAGAATTATCATAATAAAGACATGAAACTGATCAAGTTGGTCTTGATGAATTTGAGAACACCATTTGATGTGTTCATTTCAAATTTCTGCACCAATTAGCAGACATACAAGGAAGATGGTAAGGATTACACCTTTGAAGATTTCTATAGTATTTTGATTATTGATTAGAAAAGATTTATTGAAGAAGGAAATATTGGTGGTAAACATCAATCTCACTTGCTCAAGGGAAAGGGAAAGTCGAATTACAAGGAAAGAAGACGGTTTGATACTTCTCCATAGAGACCTGGATTCCTAAACCAAAAACCTAAGGGGAAAACATATGCACCCCATAAAATTGGAAAGAAGAAGACACGCCAATACTGTGGAAAGAATAAACATGTGTAGAAGGTTTGTTACAAGAAAATAGACAATTTAGAGGAGAAGGTTAAATGCATTGAAGGAGACATATCCGTTATTCGTCGGTTCGCTGATAATTTTGACTTCCAAGTCATAAATTCTCAAGCCTTGTTGTCTCATTATGAAAAGAAGGAATGGGTAGTCGACTCTAGGTGCACCCATCATATGGCTAAGGATGATTCCTTGTTCATTTCCTTGAATGAATCTGAGGAGAGGAATATTTATGTTGTCGATGATTTTGCACTCGATATTGCTGGTCAGGGTGATGTTTCTTGTCGACATGCGAGAATTGTCGATGCTTATCATGTGCCAAATATCAGTGCCAATGTGTTGTCTCTTGCTCAATTAAAATAGATAGGTAATATTGTGGATTTTTGGCCATATCAGTTCTTTTTTTGATATTTCAAGAAAGGTCAGTCAATTGTTGCCGGAGGGTTTCTCGACCTGAAGGATAGTATGTATAAATTTCGTGACATGAATCGACCCGACAATGAACCGTCTTCTCTTGTTGCTCACATTGATGAGAAAAGTCGAACTTGGAATGAACGAATCAAAAACCTAAATTTTTTAAGTTTGCACTCGATGAAAACTAAAAAAACAGTTGTTTCTCTACCTAAAGTTTCCCCCCCTGAAGGAGTCTGTAAATTCTTTGTGCTTGGAAATCATCATTGAGCACCTTTTGACTCTGGAAAAGTCCGACGAGCACAAAACCTCCTGGAGTTGGTTCACAGTGATGTCTACTACATCAATGTACCTTCCCTAACATGTGGAAGGTATATCTTGAATTTCATTTATGATCTCTCTCGTTTCACTTGGTTTTATTTTCTGAAGAATAAGAATCTTGTCTTTGAAAAGTTCAAAAATTTCAAAGCCTTTACTGATAAGCAATGTGGCTGACCCATCAAGTTCTTGAGATCAGAAAATGGTGGTGAGTATGTCAATTGACCTTTTGAGGAATACCTGGTTCGATCTGGTATTGACTGGAAATGGTCAATTCCTCACACACCTATGCAAAATGGTGCCACAAAAAACAAGAAGCAAACATTAGTCAAAATGGATAGATGTCTTTTGTAGGCCAAATATATTCCTCCTCAATTTTGGGTTGAATTTGTATATTGTGTAAATTATTTTCTCAATCGCATCTCGACTTGATTTGTTCCTTCGATGAATCAATTCGAATGATGGTGTGGAAACAATCCTTCATTCAGTCGCCTCTGTGTGTTTGTATGTATTTCCTGGGCTCATATTTCCTATGATTTCATAAAGAAGTTGGATGCAAAGATTCATGCTTACATCATGATGGGATACTCTCAAGAGACTACAACCTATCGACTATTTGACCCCGTTAAATGGAAAATAATTATTAGACGAAATGTATGGTTTAATGATAACTCTTCTAGAATCGAGTTGTTGAATGCCTCCTCTGGATTGTTGTAGGATGATCACTTTGATGTTGTTTTCGACTTTGGTTCTCCTGTTCCATTGTTTAGTCCTTCGACTGGACAGTTGAACTCTGTTCCTGTTTCAATTAGATTGTCAAACTCTGAGTTGATTAGTTTGTCGATATTTGTTTTGGTTGGTCGATCATCTCCATTAATTGAAATTGTTCCAACTTTTGATCAACCTTGTTGGTTCTTTAACCTACCAGACAACTCTGTGCTACTGACCTGGGGTTTGTATCTTTCAGGGTACCAACAAAGCCTAAAACTATCGGCCCCTCTGGTGAACCAGAAGGCAACACAACACACATAATGTACTGTGCAGTCTCACCTGAGATAACTTTTATGGGTGGCTGTAAGACTCAAGTGTTTACAACCTAGGATTGAGTAGGAGATAGAGGGTCTGCGTTCTGAGCCAATATTTATTAACTGTATTACCAATTAATATTATCTGACCTTCGGAATTCAATCAACGTAACAGAATTGAACTAGACAGAATAATAACTCATTCATTCATCGCATTTAGCATTTAACTAACAAAAGTAAACAAAGATACACATGCATTCATCACATCACATAGGTATTACCATGGTTCACCCCCTCCCGGGGCTACGTCCACAAAGATTTGGCTCTTGGCTCTCTTATTATGATAGTTCTACAGTTCTCACGCCTCACACTTACAATTCTTCTCAGATCGACAAGATCTCTGTGAGGAGAACTAGATCGCACCAGGCTCCTCAGCCTGCGATCTGATCCTTGAGATCTACCTCCCGCTTAGCTCTCTCATTACAAGTACTCTCTTATCAAAGTATTACCTAAAATGGAAGCTCAACCTTCGCAAAATCTCCGAACTTCTGAATCTCTGAACTCTCGAACTCTCGAACTCTTGAATCAACTTTGATACCTGCTTGCCTATATTTATATTTGTTAGGCTCTTCAGCCGTTTCCATAAAAATCTTACCAAAAACCCTAACTAATTTGTCGTTAGGTCTTCCTTCTCCGCATGCGTTCGCTGCTTCCTTCCAGCTGTCACCTCCTTCTTGCATGCACGCGTGCTGTGCTTGTTGCTAGTTGTCTCTTTCCTCCTGCATGCTTTCCTTCCCACGATTTCTCTTCCAACTGTCGTTCTTCTTCGTGGACGGTTTCTTTCCCATTTCGGCCTGCTGCCATTCTTCTTTATGCATGCCTTCTTTCCCATTTTGGCCTACTGCCAGCAGGCCCCCAACACTGACATGTGACTCTTCCTGAGTCACCTAATCTTTTTGAGTTGCGTCGATCTCTGCAGTGATCATCTAGAACTTTTCCCTTAGCTCTGCTGCTATTGTCAGTGCCTGCGCGGTCTCCTCCTTAATGGTTTAAACAACCCGAACGACCACTTCGTCGCTCAGTAGTCTTGTGCATTCTACTTGGGTCTGCGCCATATGTGCTCTATCCACTTCTACCTGTGCGAGTACTTCTGCTACCCATTCCTGTAACAGTTCTATTTGAGCATGATGCTCCTATTTCTGTGTCTACACAGTGATGAGTTATGCGTGCATATTATTCAACTCTTGCATCCCCTTTATGCGTTTTGGGATCGGTATGATCTTTTTATTTTTATTGAGTTCTTATATCTCTACATTGATCATTTCCTCTTCCTAGTCCCAGCGTTGAACCTGTGGATCCTCCTCCAGTCTTGTCCAAAGTTGCACCACTTTGTCAAGCAAGTCAACTGCTGTGCTAACTTGTTTCTCCATCTCCTGTATTTGCGCTGTTGCCGCCTGCCTCCTTTGCTTCTTTACTGCTAGTGGATTCGTTGGTGTTAGCTATTCTTGGAGATCCCTGATCTCCTTCTGGTATTGCACAATTGCCTGCGAAATCTGGTCTATCTTTTCTATGGTTGGGAGTTTGTTTCCCTCCGCGGTGTTTGGAAGTGTTCCAAAAATTTCTCCCACGTTGCATTCCAACTCGTTCCTGTGTTCCATATCCTTCTGAGTTTTTGATTTGGCCTGCCTGTACTCTTTTTCCAGAGCTTCCCGCTGCTTTGTTGTTTTATGTAGCTCGACTAAGTTCTTATGTGCCCGAGACTGCATCTCGTGGTCAACACTAACCTGTAATTTGTACAGTTCCCTTGATGGAATCCGTGTCAAGACCAATTGAATGTGGTCCAAATCCTTCAGTGGTGTTTGTCCCACTATTTCATCCATTCACAGCATGTCCGGTTTTATGTGGACCGTTGTGGATGCGTGTGGCATTGGAAGAGCTGGGTCTCATTCTTCGATCTCCATTCTTTTGTTGGTTTGTGTTGTTGACTGCTCTATACCTCTGTTTCTACTTGCACTATGGGCTTCTCCAAGTGTCTTTAGGAGCTATCTTATTTCTGCCAGCTCTTTCTGTAGCTTATCCCTGTGATGTGTTGCGTGGTCAAAGTCTTCTGCCAGAAAATCCTGGACCATTTTGGAAATCATTTCTCCATCGTCCTCCATGATCGTTAGGTCTGGTGACACTTGTTATGCCTTTGATTTATTACGCGCACCTGTGGCCTATTCAGTTGGTCTCTTATTTCCCTCGGGCTCCTGTGTGATGGGGTTTGGGGCAGTCTCCTGCGTTCCCTTGGTTTTCTTTAACTGTTCATTGGTCTCTTTCTGCCCCTTCTGGGTTCCTGTCTTCTCCGACCCTTCGCTTGCTGGAGGTGGTTTGTTTTGGCCCGTACTTGGTTTCTTGGGCATTGGTTTTTGCGGAGGCAGTGTTTCTGTCTGCGTTGCCTCTCCTTATGTTGGTCCTTCCGGTACTTCCTAGGGAATGGATGGGATCTTCCATTCAGCAGGCCATTCGCTGATGACCATGTCTATATCCCCTTCTGTGATGCAGTAGCACATCGGTAGCCACTGATTATCGAGATCCTACCTTGGTTGTATCCACATAGCTTGCCTTGTTTCCCAAAAGTTAACAATGTTCCCATATTGCGTGAAAACTTCTGGTGTTATTCTCCATGACCGTTTAATGGCTTCCTGCATATCCCATAGGTATGCTTCAAAGATGATTCCATTTTCCCTCTTCTGTCTGGTCTGTGGCCCTGATCTCAGTACTCGATATATCGCTCCCTCGGGTTGTGGTCTTGTAGCAAAAAATACATATTCTGATTCCCACCATCCCATGAAGGCTATAAGGGTTATCATGCATGAGTAATGAAATTATGTGCCAAGTTCCTGCGCATCCCTGCAGTCCATTTGGAATAAGTTTAACAGATAAGGCACCCATCTCACGAAGGTGCCTTCTGTGCACTGAGATGCAACTGCGATGACTCCTGTTGGTACTTCATCTTTGCGGCATTTCCTTAGCAACTTACAGGATAAGATCTTTGCACCCAATTTTGTTGCTGGGTTGTTGATCCGTTTGATTATAATGCCTCTTGTTCCCCTCGTTGTGTTGTATTTATTCTTCATTTCCTCTGTTAACGCTTTTTCCTTGGATTTATCAACTGGGTAGTCCTGTTATTTGGGCGATAAGGTCCACTGTTATGGGGATGGGTCTGTCCAGCCATATATCCCCTCCATGCGTAACTGCTAACAACTGCTTGACACATGTAGTTGCGTACTGGCCACTGCTAAAGTGTGGGAGTTGTAACAGTCCTAAAATGCCAGTTCGGTCCAGTTCAACTGTCCACTGATGCGACTGACTGATTGTTTCTCCAAGTTGGTTAACCACTATGTTCTACATAAATACTCTGGGTGCAAGTTCTAGGTACTTAGTGTCGTCTGAGACATCATGGTCAGAATACTTGAGCTTCCCAACGTGACCCAGTAACTGTGGTTCTACCTGTACGTCCTCTTGTATGCGTGGTAGCACAATTTATTTTGCCGGTTTCTTACGAGGTGAGCTCGGTATCAGAATTTTGTCATCCTACTGTGGTGCTTGGTACGAAGTTCCAACAATCCCCATTTTCTTCCCTGTAAGCCATTTTGGCCAAGACGAGGTAGCTCCCGCGGTCTCTTCTGTTTGTTTATCAAGGCTGGGTACCTGCGGCTCATCGAATTTCCCTTCTGATCCTCGATTATGTGTTGTGTCATTTCCTTCCATGGCTGGTTTGGTGCTTTCTGGTAGCACTTCCTGTTGAGGTTCCTCTTCTTCATTCATAGGTTACCGTGATTTTGCTTGCGTATCCTCTTTCAGTTCCTCTGGTTGTGGCCGCTGAATCTCTTCCAGTATCGGCGTAGGGCTCACCAATGGTATCTCCAGGGATGGGATCTCATCGACATCAACGATCTCTGGTTGTTGTTGCTCATTTTCTTCCAGTGGTCCTCATGACCTAGTTTGAACTCTAGTCGGCCTGGCGGTCGAGCCTGGTTCAACGGACTTCGGTGGTACCATAGTGGTGAGTGTCTGGCATCCACTGTCTGTAGAGGCCTATGATCTTACTCTGTTCGTTCAAGCTACTGTGGCTCTCTCTGTGTTCTTCTTTCATGAATATAAAAGTTGCTTCTATGCTTGCATGTTGTAGGGGCTTGTCCTGAAGCTTATCGAAGATGCTTCCTCCATGATATGATTGTTGCACCATCACTGTGGATTCAATGCATGTGCGACAATTTTGTACTTTCCATTACGCTTCTCTGGCCGTTTCCAGTTGGCGTGTTTAATGCGACGTTCCATCAGTCCTTACCGTGCCTTAATTCCACGTTGTGTTGTCCTATCGTCCTGCTTTTGCCGAATTTCCGTTTCCCGCTCGTTTGTCTTAGGCGTGCGACCATTACCCTTGCCTTTACTGCATTCATGTTTTGAGCGTCCTGTGGATTTTTCACGACTTTTCGGTTTTTTCTCTCTCTTTTTTTTTTACTAAGCGGTGGGTGGTCGACTGTCCTTGTATAGCTTCAGTGAGCTCTCGTTGATCATTCCTCGGAGTTATGCGCCTGCTAGATCTCTTAGCTGTATGGCTCCACCGTTTGTTACAGATTTGACCTCGTATGGTCCTAACCAATGCATTCTCAGCTTTCCTGGGTGCTGAAACGATTTGATGTCGTAGAGCAATACTAGATCTCCTTCCGTGAAAGTCTTCTTCTTAATGTGTCGATCGTGCCAAGATTTGTATCTGGCCTTATGCACTTGTTGATGGAATCCTTCCAGGATTCGGTCTTCCTCCATTTCTAACAACTGATGTAACCTTTCTTGTATCGCGTCGCGTTCTGTCATTTGTGTGATAGCAGCTACACGTAAGCTGGGTATTAAAAATTCCAATGGTACTACCGCTTCTTAGCCGTAGATGAGTTTGAATGGTGTGTGCCCTGTCAACTTCTTACATGTTGTCCTATACACCCATAATACTGCTGGTACTTTAAGGTCCCATTCATCTCTGTTGACGTTATAGATCTTTGTCAATGCGTTCTCTAGAACTTTGTTGAAGGCTTCTACTGTGCCATTCGACTGTGGGTGATACGGTATGACTTTCTGGTGGTCAAATTCAATTTCATCGAGCATCGCGCGGATGGTTTTGTTTATGAAATGTGTGCCTTGATCACTCATCATAACTCTTGGGCACCCAAACCTAGTAATTACTTGTTCAAATAAAAAGTGTGCAACGGTCTCTGTGCTACAGTCCTTTATTGGTGTGGCTTCTACCCATTTTGTTAGGTATTCCATCATGGTGATGATGTATCTTGCCCTTGTTCTTTTGGCTGGTGGTTTAATAGGTCCCACAAAGTATATTGCCCATTTTTCAAATGCCTGTAGTGTCACTTGTGGTCGTAACGACATCTCATCCCTTCTGTTGGGTTTTCCTACCCTTTGACAAACATCACATCCCTGGCAGTATTCTTTCGAGTCCCTATGGATTGTTGGCCACCATAGTCCTGCGCGGAGTACCTTCTGCGCGGTAGCTTTTCCTGCATAATGTACTCCTACCAATCCCTCATGGGATTCTGATAGAATCATTGGTCGTTCATGCTCAAGCACGTACCTTCGTAAAATGTTGTCTGCTCCCATTTTATATAGATGTCCTGCGATCAATTGATAGTCAGCTACGTGAACTACTAAGTTCTTCTTATGCGCAGTGGTATACTCTTGCGGTGTGGTACCTGTGCTCAAATACTGGATGATCTCTGCGAAGTAGTCATCGGAAATTTGTACCGAGAATAGTTGTACATCCAGAAAGTTGTCTTCTAAGCTTGTGGGTTCTTCTCCATTTGTGACCTGTGATAGGTGGTCAGGGCCTGCATTTAGTTTCCCTGGTTTAACAATTAATTCGAAGTCAAATTCCTGGAATAATATTAACGATCAACAGATTCTCCCCCCCCAACACTGGATTTTTGACTAGGTACTTTAGGGTTGAGTGATCTGTAAACATCTTAAAATGTTTTCCTAGTAAGTAGTGTCTGAACTTCTGAAGTGCGTAAACCATAGCTAGGCCTTCTCTTTATGTTGTGTTATAATTCTGTTCTGACTCGGATAATTTTCTGCTTGCAAATTCTATCAGGTGATCCAAGTCTCCTACTCCTGAATGTGCTAAGATAGCTCCCAATGTTATCGCTGATGCATCTACATGCACATGGAATTCCTTTCCCTAGTCCGGAAATACTAATATTGGTGCAGTGACCATATTTTCCTTTAGGGGTATCCAGACCGTGTTGACACTCCTCGTTCCATTGGTACTTTGTATCCTTCCTTAGCAGTTTTTTCCATTGGTGTTGTGATCTATGCATATCCATTGATAAATTTCCAATAGTATCATGTTTGTCTTAACGTTGCTCGTAGCTGACGGAATTTTTTTGGCGCTGGTAGATTGATGATGACGACGACCTTTGCCAGATCAACTAATAGTCCTTGTTTTCATACTATATGTCCCAATAGTATCCCAAACGGTGTTCCAAATATGCATTTCTTTATGTTCAGTGATATCTGACACTGTCTGCATTTCTCTAGCATCAAGCGTAAGAATTCCACATGGTCTTTCATCAGACTATAGACTGTCTAGTCGTCCAGATTTACTTCAAGAAACTAGTGGATGAATTCTTTAAATGCTGCGATAACCACTCTGGAGAATATTGCTGGTGCATTCTTCAGTCCAAAGGGCATGACTGTATATTGGTAAGATCCCCATTCTGTCGTGAATGTGGTCTTGTATCTATCCTCCTGTGTTATCTTAATCTAATGGTAACCTGAGAATCCGTCGGTGAATGAGTACACTTCATGTCCCCCCACATTCTCTAGCACTTCATCTGTGAACGGTGTAGGGAATGGGTCATGTAGGCATGCATCATTCAACTTCCTCAAGTCGATGCATATCCTAATCCCTCTTCCTTGTTTCTTGTCCTGTACGACCATCGGGCTTATCCACTCCGATTCCTCGACTGGTTCGATTATGTCGTCTTCGAGCATTCAGTCAATATCCTCTTTAACTTTCTATTTATATATAGGGTTTAGTCTATATGGATGTTGTCTGATCGGTCTCGCTTTGGGTCTAAGAGGTATTTTCATTTCTCCCAGTTCGCCTGCTATACCTTTCATCTCTGTAAATGTTGTAGGAAATAAGGCGTTGTATTTGTGCAACAATTATGTATTACTTTCTACTATTGGGTCATCCTAGTAGTCTCCAATGCTGACCATTTTGTGATGTTCCGTTGTACCGATGTTAACTTTCTTTACCTTGATTGGTGCGGAAATAAATTCAGATTCTATTTTTGTCCCTTCACGTCTCTGTCACCCTCTTCTTTTGTAATCTGAATGTCACGTGGGTTCTCTTCATCCGGTATGCCCTCCTATGCTTGGTAACATGACAGTAGTTCCTTGATTGTATGTTTATTTCACTGCTGCTCTTCGGTAATGAGTTCTACTTCTGGCTCCTGAATGAATATGAATCTGATTCATTTTAGAGCTGTGTCTATGTTGGGGTTCTCATGATCGAATGAGAAAGTGGTGGTAAAGTTTTGCTGCAATGTTTCCCATGTTGTAGTTCCTTTGCATAGTTCCTGATCTATATACCATTTCGTTGGTATGCCTTCTAATGTATGAATAAAGTGGTGAGGCCATTCCTTAGGTGGTGTCAATTTCCACAACGTTTTTCACTCCCTCAAGTGTTTCGCTGGTGTTCCAAATCCTTCATATTTCTATTGTTTGTTGTTTTTCTGTGGTGCACTGAATCTTATTCGCAGTAGCCTTTTACATTGGTACCCGTTTGTGATGGTCTCCTTGTGTGCGCCCCACCATCTGGTGGGTGTGGCCTTGAATGCTAATTCCAGTGCTAGTAGCCTTTGGTTCTCTAATACTTCATCTTCATATTGTGTCAATAATGTTTCCAAATCATTAAGTCCATGGAAACTGTGTGGTTCTACGATTTCTATGCCTATCCATCATACTGCATGGTCTATTCTTGCACATCTTCTCGTGGATACTTCATGTAGTCTCTATTGCCAATTTTCTAACCCGGTGTCTGAATCTGTCGCGCATGAAGTAATACTACACCAATTGAGTACCCCATTTGCAGTTGGGTTTACATAATCCTCCTTGTGCGCAGTTGTCTTGTATAACTGGCCGATTTCCTCTAAGTCTAGGAAAGTGGGTTTTATGAACCTTTCCCCTTCTGATGGATCTAGTGGTGCTATAACCCTGTAATCTCCGGATTGAAATGTCATTTTTCTTGTCTTCAAATTAATTATGGTATGATTGTTAAATGCCTAGTCTAGACTGAGTAGTGTCGGGTATGGTGTTGTTCCATCTACTATTTTGATGACTTCAAAATCTTCTTTGGTGTGCACCCATCAAGATCTACCGTTATGCCCTTCAACCTCCTGATTGGTAGAACTCTGTGCTGGTTTGCTAGTTTTAGTTGGACATTCGAATATCCCAAGGTTGGTTCTCCCATGCATTGCCAGGTTTTCTTAGGTAGTACATTTACTTCGGATCCTAGGTCCAGTATGATATCTTCCATATTGAAATCCCCAATGTTGGCATTCAATCTGAATTCCCTACTTTTTCTTCTCCTTGTGTGTAGGTGATTGACAATTTTTGGTTCTAGCTTTTGCTCTGTTTCATTGCTACATTTTTCTAAGATGTTTTGCAATATTTTCACAAATGAAGGATCACTTAATATTTTGATGCATGACTGCAAAAATTCTTGGATAATACTTACTTGTCCCTTAAGTGATAGTCCTTCAGTATGATCCAATGATGGCGACATTTCGTATTCTCGAGCTTCGTGGGCTGGTCGCATAGTAAAAGTCGACGCTGTGTCCTTTTTATGAAATTCCTGTCTAGCTTCCTTAAAAGTATCCTTTTCTTTGAGCGCATCGAAGTGCTTCCTTGGTTCAATATTCTTTCTTACCCACTGGTTCTGTGCAGGTTCTTGTCGGATTGTGTCGTTTCCTTTCTTCGTTCCTCCTCAGGTGACTATGTTGATATTTCGTCTATCCTCCCTTGCTTCGGCTGAAATCCATTGAAAATTATAATTGTTCTGGTTCCTTTTTTCCTGGATATTTACTAACAGTGTCAGGCATTCCTCTGTCTCGTGATCCGATGCACGAAAGTACATACAAGTTGCTGGCGGCAGTGGGAATTCCCTTGCATAATGTCCCGGTTGCTGACAATTGTGACACGTGACTGGTCCTCGACCACGTCTGAAGCCTCCTCTGGCTTGTACTCCTCCTCGATAGCCTGCTTTGTCCCCTCTCGGTGTGTTATATGGTGGTTCTTGGTTGTACTGCGCGGTAATATACTGGGGTTGCGTCAGGTTGTACTATGGTTGCGTATTGTTGTATGGTTGTTGCACAATGTTGTAATGCTGCTGTGCAATATTGTATAGAGCTGGGGCTTGATTGAATTGTGGCGCTGCTTGCCCAGTCATCATTTCGGTCTGTACCCTGTAGCCATCTGATGTTCTCTCCCGCATCAACTCCATAGTTCTGCAATCTTTTTCGTCATGGCCTACAGACTTACAAAAAGTGCAATAAGAATTCTTGGGAACTATCTGGTACTTCTACATCATTGTGCAGTGATAAGGATCGTGACTCGGTTTCTTACATATTTTGCACGATAGTCCTCCTTGTGGGAGTGGGTTTGGCATGCATGTTTCCATATACTACATGAATGTTGGACATTCATTCTTGTGGTGTCCTTCTGTCCTGCATGTGGTGCACCAAACAACTTCATGTTTGTCCTTATTCTTGTTTTGATTTAACTGAAATGTGAGGTTCTTCAAATCCTCCTTCAATTCTTCAATGGCCAAGTCCGTCTGCTGGTACTAGTTCTCTTCCATTTGCAAGGCTTCTTGTAGCACCTCAGCCTACGTATGAAACTTCTGTTGTCGTAAGGGGTATTTTAAATGTGGGAGTAGTGAGTTGACAAACATATGTCGGTGTTTCATCTCGGTCATAAGGTATTTTAACTTTCCCTTCAATCGCTTAAATCTTTGGTCAATCTCCCATACAGACTCTCCTGTCTTCTGTCGAATCTCAATCATTTCATTCATGTATTCGTCCTCTGAGCTTGGCTTCTAGAACTCACTGATCAGTAGCTTCTTGATGTCTGCTAGTGTCCTCGTCATCCCAAGAGAACTGTTTGTGTCTAGACTCATGTACCAATCTAGTGCGTGGTCTCTTAGCGTGATCGCTAGCTGCGCAAGTCTGGTATCTTCATCCGTGATCTGTTTTCCCCCCTAGATCTTAGCACAAATGAACAAATGCTTCTCCGGGTCTTCTGCTGATTCTCCTCGAAATTTTGGTAATCTGATCATGGGGCCATGTCCTGCCATTCTAAAGACTGAATTTCTACCTCCGTCGCGTGGTGTAGATACTTGACTTGTACGGCCTGAACTGGATCCTCCAGTTGTTGCTCCTGTGGTAGATGTGATTCTCACTATTGAACTTCCTTCGAAATTTGGTTGTCTAAACGGTGATGTTCTCTTTGGTGTATGAGTCATACATGGGTTTATGGGTTCCACACTGACATTAATACGAAAAGGGTGGCTATCTTCTCCTCCTATTCTTGGGCCTTTTTTTTCCCTCTCATAGGTTGTGCACAAGATTTCCTCAATATTCTCCATAGCCCAAAGATCCTCTACCTCTTCTTCATCGCTTTCCAAGCCCTCCCTCGTAGGGTACTCCGCTACGCGTCATTCTAGGTGACGCCAAGATCCACTTAAGTTGGTCATCATCTAGCAAGATCAGGTCCAAGAATTCCTCCTCCTTCTTGCCTTTATCCTCTCCTTCGACCATTTATCCTTTCCTCTGTTAGTTCTTCCCCCCTTCCCCCCTGCATGCAGGGAAGTTTAGCTGTCTGCTTCCATCGTCATTTAACCTTTGTTATATAGTAGTATTTTAGTCGAAGTATACAGTGATCAGATGTACCTTCTACGAGGTCCATGTATAAATTCCTGCTCTGCTGTGTTGTATGACTTTGCTGTGTCAACTGCAAATTCTGTGATGAAGCCTGCCACAATACTATCAAGCCAAAAGTCAACTGCACGGGTGAATTTGTTGTTCACATGTTGTAACTGGTCAATCTGTATTGGGGTCCAATCTAGCTATCAGATCCGGTTCGTCACGTGGTTATCTTTCAACCTTAGTATCCACTCCTGCAATAGGTGAGGAAAATCACAGAAAAAGACTTCGTGTAAATCCGTAAACACGTATTTATCCAGATATTTGTGAGGTTTAGGCTAGGATTTCTGTTATAATTCTGGGCAAACTCTAGCTCTTTAGTTCTCAACCAGCCTTCGATTTATGCTTTTGTGGGGTTCCATGGTCTCAAAATTCCCTTCTAGTGACTCAAAAGTCTTCTAGATTCGCTCATTTTTTTCCACATGTGTTCTATCCTATCTACTCAGTCCCTTCTTGTTCCTCTTACAACGAAAACATAACCATTTGTTGATTCTTTAACCTACCAGACAACTCTGTTCTACTGACCTGGGGTTTGTATCTTTCAGGGGACCAACAAAGCCTAAAACTATTGGCCCTTCTGGTGAACCAGAAGGCAAAACAACACACAAAATGTACTGCACAGTCTCACCTAAGATAGATTTTATGGGTGGTTGTAAGACTCAGGTGTTTATAGCCCAGGATTGAGTAGGAGATAGAGGGTTTGTGTTATGAGCCACTATTTATTAACTGTATTACCAATTACTATTATCTGACCTTCGAAATTCAATCAACGTAACATAATTGAACTAGACAGAATAATAACTCATTCATTCATTGAATTTAGCATTTAACTAACAAAATTAAACAAAGATACACATGCATTCATCACATCACACAGGTATTACCGTGGTTCACCCCCTCCTGGGGCTATGTCCACAAATATTTGTCTCTTGGCTCTCTTATTATGATAGTTCTGCAGTTCTCACGCCTCGCACTTACAATTCTTCACAGATCGACAAGATCTCTGTGAGGCAAACTAGATCGCACCAGGCTCCTCATCTTGCGATCTGATCCTCGAGATCTACCTCCCGCTTAGCTCTCTCATTACAAGTACTCTCTTATCAAAGTATTACCTAAAATGGAAGCTCAACCTTCGCAAAATATCCAAACTTCTGAATCTATGAACTCTCGAACTCTCGAACTCTTGAACCAACCTCTCTTTGATACCTTCTTTCCTATATTTATATCTATCGGGATCTTCAGCCATTTCCATAAAAACTCTTACCAAAAACCCTAACTCTTCTGTCATTAGGTCTTCCTTCTCTGCATGCATTCACTGATTCCTTCCAGCTGTCGCCTCCTTCTTGCATGCACGCATGTTGTGCTTCTTGCTAGTTGTTTCTTTCCTCCTGCACGATTTTGTTCCCACGATTTCTCTTCCAACTGTCGTTTTTCTTTGTGCACGCTTTCTTTCCCATTTCATCCTGCTGCCATTCTTCTTCGTGCACGCCTTCTTTCCCATTTCGGCTGCCAACAAACCTTTTGTAGTGAGCAATAGTTCACATGTTTCTTGTCTACCCAAATGGGCTTCGAATACAATTGAAACTGTTGGACTTGATGTCGGTGATATTTCCTTCGAACGACAAACTTGAAGTCAAAAGAAACATGACAATGTTGCATTATTGACTCATGTACTTGAAAATTATGACCCTGTTACCTACTTGGATGCCCAAGGATGACCTGAATGGGAACAAGATATGCAGATATAAATTGATTCTTTGTTGAAGAATCACACCTGACACTTAGTTCCCTAATCACAAGGAAAGAATGTTTTGAAGTGTTGATGGGTCTACATGACCAAATTTACCTTTGAAGATGTTTTTGAGCGACACAAATCTCGTTTGGTTTCAAAGGGATTCTGTCAACAAGAAATCATCGACTACACTGATACATTTTCTCCTATTGAAAATATGAACTCTGTACAACTAATTATTTCCCTTGCTACTTGTTTTGGATGGAAAATCCCTCAGATGGATGTGAAGAGTGATTTTCTTCATGGAGACCTACCGAAGAAATTTTCACGGAACAACCTCCTAGTTTTGTGAAATATTCTAATGTGGTTTTTTGCCTCAAGAAGTCACTTTATGGTTTGAAGCAAGCTCCCCAAGCTTGGTATGCTAATATTGGCATTTTATTTCTTTGACTTGGTTTCAAACGTTGTGAATTTGATCACAACTTTTATGTACTAAATTATTGTCTTTATGAACACTAAAATCTATGTAATTTAATGAAATCAATGCATGAAGCATTGTAACCAATGAATTGAGATCAATTTGATCCATTATATACAAATATTGAAATCAATGTATTATACTAAGATCAATGTAGCAAACAAATTAGTCCATTGTATAAAACTAAAATCAATGTAGCAAACAAATTAGTCCATTGTATAAAACTAAAATCAATGTTGGTATCCATTGTACAAACATTCAAATCAATGCACTATCGATTTCATCCATTATATATCTTCAACACCAATCACACATGCTTCACTGTAGGTTTTTAGATTTTAGATTGCTCCTTTTATTATTTATTAAATCAATGCAACAAATCATTTTTCAATGTATCATCACTAAAATCAATTCACTAATCGAGAAGAGCAATGTAAAGGCATGCTGGGTGGTCATGGGAATATTCATAAGAGGATTAATGGCCCAAGAATCTTCCATCTTCACATGAATGATATGCACATAAATGCCACCAATTGCAGAGTGACATTGTCTCCCTCACTTTCCCTGAAGCTAAAGATAATAAATTACCTATAAATCCTAAGCTACCTTGCAACCCCTTTACTGTACTTTGAGTAATTTCATCAGATTAATCATATTTATGTCTACAAGTCATCTAGTGGATGTTTCTCTTGGATACGACTCTTTCACCTCAAACATGGTATCCAATCAAATGTCTCTTTATGTATTTTCATTTCATGTTCCATTTCATTGCTTTGTTTGTTGCTCAAGCAACTTCTCTAATCCCATACACTCACATTTCCAATAACTAGTGAACCTTGAAAAATATTCCCAACAATAAGACTTTGTAGATGTCAATTGCCATCTTGTAGAACAAATATTTGATTTACCTAATCCATATCTCAATCCTATAGATTATTTAACTTGAATATTGATTGAAGCACAAAACATTGTTAAACATGTAACGACCCCATCGTTACGACAACAAGCGATTTTTTTTTCTTTTTTTAATGTTTTTGGGAGTCAAGAGGCAAGAAGGCAATGACGACAACAGTTTAAACACACCACTGATGATGAACGCAAGCACGCAGTCCAGGAAACTATGACTCCATGTAATGGCACAAGAGTAACTGGGAAAACATGCGTAGAACAACAAGGAGGAACGACTACCCGCCCGATGCAAACAAGACACGCCTACAAGATAAGGGACAACATCCCCCTCACGACACAATGACCAATGACAAACAAGACTAAAACCTCAAGGCGCGCGACCCAAACGCATGAAGGTGTTCCACCCATGTGCCAAAAGTAATTTACAACGCTCGATAACACTCACACAGATGCAGTGACTCCAGCCAGGTTTTTGTTCGCCGCTATCCAATAGGGCACACCATGATCCCTTCATTAGGAATCATGCCATCCCCAGTGATAGACACGTCAATAACCTTGGCGCCACACATCCTATCTGGACCAAGGACCCTAGATAAATCCGACGTGCTAGGAGCCGAATACCGATAAGAAAATTACACACAACCGCCACAACAGGTCAGAGAGACACCAAAGGATGACTACCAGGGAAAAAACAAGCCAATACAGGACTTCGTCAACCAACCAACCCTTTTATCGAGTCTAACCGGTCAAATTTTACCCTCTACGTAGCGTTGAAAACATATCTAGTTTTATCATCACTTACGATCCAAAGGGAAACTCTAAATTAATTCCAACTGTAATCTTATCTAGCAATCGAATTCATATGACAACATTTTCCATAACAATGTAGCAAGCTAAAATGGAATACTTATTAACACAATACATTACAACATGCGGTCTATCTACTCTAATTGTTCTTCTATTATTCTTAGCTTTAGTATCACTTTCCATTTACATATCAATGAAACTTTTGCTTTTGCAAATGAAACCCTTTTGCACATGCAACCTTAATTTTCTAAAAATTACAAACCTTCTCCTAAGGACAGGCTACTTGTATGCAACAATTTTATCTGTTGAACTCTATCATCCTTCTTCTTACATAATTAGGTAAAGGTGTGTGGAATAATTGAAGCTTTCTACTTAGCAAGAGTTCATAGTTCTGTTTACCATAATTACTTAGCTCTTCATAAATCCAAGGAGATTTGTCAACGGATCAAATGGAACATTGCATTAAGTTGTAAGGACTTCGATTAGAACAAACCTATTGTAGACTTTGTTTCTTGAATTTAGTTCTCCCCTTTATTTTAATAAAAGTCAAATATCAAATTTTCCTTGGCTATAATTACAACTATAAAATCTATACTTATCATTATGATGTTGTTATTCCCAATGCTACAAGTTGATGTGGTAGAGGAATGATTCATAGAGTTGACCATCACTTCAAACACTTGAAGGGTGCACGATTTTAAGGGAAAAAGAAAAGGGTCGCGGAAAAAAGAGCCAAGACGTGTATGGCTATTAATGAAAACATGTACATTCCTAGGCCCAACTCTTATGCCAACAACCTTTAATACACTGACAAAGAACCTGTCGCTGATATTTAACGCTATCCAGTCAACAATAGAATTGATGCTAAAATAAGTAGAACACTGTCCAGAACATTAATGCCAACATTATTGCCATCTTTTATTACTATCCTAAGAATTTAACTCAGACGCAGAGAAAACAATCAGGTAAACACAGAGTTATTTCACTGTCCGGCAAAAGTAAAATGCATGGTTAACAATGAACATCCATCGTTCACACGAAGAAGAGAAACACTACCCTAATCTGTGATACGATCTGGGCACCTTGGATACAACCGATTTGGCTGAGTAAACCACCAGAATTGCACATCTATGAAATCGTAATTCCCAACATTGCTGTCTGTATTATTTAGCAATTGAATATCTATAAAGAATTAAAAAAAAAAAGAAATTTCCATTAGTTGCCTCCACGGTGTTTATGGAAGGGACGATTTACACAGAGTACCCAAGAACAACCTGATTTGCCATGCCAAATAAAAAGGAATCCAACAAAAAATAAAAATCATACGGCTTAGGGAAATTATCTACGCTTGCCATACTGACTGATGCAGAATAAATAAGGAGTCAACAACTAGCGCAGAAGGTACACAAGGATACCCACCAATTCACCTGGGTAATGAGGGATGCTGCAAGTTACATACTGAGCATTACGCAGGAAATAGGACAGTAGAAGAAAAAAAAACGTTGTGTATTCCATAACTGAATTACTGTCAACCAATTGCTATCGCTACCTTAGCTCGTGGTGTATAAAGTATCCATGTAATAAATAACTGTAGTATAGGTATTAGATTTCGTTGGAATTCAAAGGTATAACTGCTACAACCAGTCATTACGTTGTCCACTTAATATAAAAACAATGAAAACATTGGCTACGCTGTCCATTCACAGTCAATCCAGTCAGTGCCAATCAATGCATTCCAGGCTGTGGTAAGGGCTGGGTGAAATGTAGAAAATCACATGGTAACTCGCAGTCAAATGCATATGGAATTTCATGGAAAATTTTCACCCAAAGCCAATAAAATAATGTAAAATCGCAGTCAATGAAATAGTAAAAATTGCAGCGAAAATCTGCCATCAATGTAATGAATTGCAGAGGAATTTCACAGGCCAGACGTAGTGGAAATGCAAGGTAATTTCGCCATCCAAATATATTAAATTGCACAGTTAATCATTCGCTTCATGGCGCAAGACAACAATCAGCCAAGGACAAATATCAAGGGTAGACGGCTAACAGGAACATCCTACGCTCACCATCCTCGCACAAAAAAGCAGGGCGTTGAGATCCATAGGTCTATTAACGCCGAGGCGACGATCGTAGATCAGGCTCCTGTCCGACTGCTCAAGCGAGGACTGGCGAACTAGGGACGAAGGACAAACAACCACAAGGGTCACAA
Source organism: Picea engelmannii (assembly GCA_009831015.1). NCBI lineage: Eukaryota > Viridiplantae > Streptophyta > Pinopsida > Pinales > Pinaceae > Picea > Picea engelmannii. The sequence continues at coordinate 66,641 of ML797625.1, read as the reverse complement.
TCAAACACCTCAATGTGGCCAAGACATGTGGAAAACAAAGGCCATGGAAGTCAACAATCATCGAGCTAGGCTACGAAAAGTTTCGGTCATCAATTTAAAAAAATAAATAAAGTAGTTTACTTCTGCATTAAATAAGCAAATAAAAGCGTAAGTCCTAATACAATCTATCATACACAAATGAAGAGAGTGTACCGTTGCCTGATCGCCCACTCTGAATGACGTCCCACAAGCTCTGTGCAACTCCCGCCTATCGACCGCCGAGACTTCACCGGTACCTCCCAGCCAACGCTAGGGGTACTCTTATTCTCCTTTAGCTCCCCGAGCCGCAAAGGGGCCACACACACTATCTATAGATTTCAGCTAGCTCCCAGCTCGCCTCGCAAGGCCGAGCTACCACTCCTCATCGAGCTGGGTATCCCAACTCCCACAAGTTAAGTCAGTCAAGTAGATATTTCTGCAGCGTAACGTTACACAAACAGAAGAAGATCCTTCATCCTCCTCCTTCCTTCATTATATAGAGTTTTGAACTCCCTTTCTTTCTTGAAATCTCATTTAATTAAAGTTTTAAAAATAATTTCCTAAAAACTCCACTCCGTACAAGTGTCACTCATCCCCTACATTCCTCCATTTTAATTTCTTTAATTAATTTAAATTCTCTTATTTCCCTCACCCACCTAGAGTCACTCCTAGAATCACTACTAGGTGTCCCTAAATTCTCTTACAGGTTTTAATGACTTTCCCCACTATTAAATTGCTAGTTCAGTTTAAATTAGAAAGCTCTTAAATGGTAGATACTTTACTAAGTTTGACTTTCCGCTTTTCCCCTTATGTTCCCTTTTTATGTTTACCTCTTTTCCTAGTTTCCTAATATTTTAGATTTTTCCTCTTTCCCCTTTTTAATTAGAACTCAAAAAGGCAGGTGTGGAAATTAACCCCTTTTCCCCTTTTCTCATTTAATTAATATATTTTAAATTATCAAAAATAATAAAACAATTAATTCCCTTTTTAATTTTATTCCACCAGATCTTTTTTTTTATGAATCAATTAAATTTCTTACTCCCTTCATGTTACAAGATTTTAACGAAGATCATACTCTTTATTTATTTTTTATAAAAAGGATAAATTTTACCACTAGCATAATTTAGACCTAGACCTTAATTTTCGTGATGGGCGACATTTTATTAGGGAAAATGTTTTTAAAAATTATTATCACAATGTTCATCCTAAGGCCGTCTAGGTTCATTCATTTATCAATAACAATGCGACGTGCTCTTCAGGATGCACTAGGTGCTCCAAGGGTGCCACTCGCCTTAATCTGTTTCCCTTGCGCGACGTGCCCTTCAGGACGCACTACGTGCTCCAAGGGTGCCACTAGCCTCTCTCCATTTTTCTTGCGCGACGTGCCCTTCAGGACGCACCACGTGCTCCAAGGGTGCCACTCGCCTCTTGACTAACTTGGTAGACATAAAAAACCCCTGGAGTCAATACTTCGCTAGATGAACTTGTGGGAGACTAAGGGCCTCTAAGGAATAAGGCCCCCGCCTTATTGCGCGCCCCTTATAATCATCATGAGAGACTGTCGCAGTCTTCCCTCACGACATCGTGGGTCCTCTCGAACTAGGTAAACGTTAACCTACATTTCGATCCATAGTGGGAGTGCTAGTAGGCTACGACAGGGCTGCTGTCCACACCTCTCCCTCAACATCTCTGGTAGTCGTGCGTGATCCCTTTACTCCACATGTGAGTCTGGTCGACAAGTTGTCGTCAGCTTACATCATCAACAAATCATGTCATAATATATCCATATCATATCATCTAATCAGATGCACTAATATCACAGTAAAACAATCAAACCCCAATGGTACACTCCCTGACTTGATCCGGAGTCCAAGGGGTTCCATTGATGCCTCTGCATCCTCGAGGTCCAAAATCCTGCACACTAAGTAAAACCGAGTCAATAGAACTTTTCTATGTCAATGCAGTTAAACCATGTCATCAACCCATAACGCCTCATAATCAAAATAAAATGTTTTAATAGCATAATAATCTGGATCACTTGCGAGCAAATGTCCTCAAAGAATAAGTTCACTCAGTGCGCCAGAGCGGGATGTTACATACACCCCCTCTTGGTCTAAACTTCGTCCCGAAGTTTCATAGTAAAAACACCAAAATAAGGGTATCACAGTATCATAAGTCTATCTATCAAACAAAAATGGAAATTGTTGGCGCATATCATATGTGTCCTCCCAGGTCACCGAGTGCGAACTATACTTGTCCCACTGGACCTTGACTTGATCTACTGTTCGATGCCGTAGCTGTCGAATGTGTTTATCCGAGATGCGGATCGGCTCAGCCGTGAGTGCACCCTCATCCGACAATGCAAGGTGCTTAAGTCAAAACATGTGTAGGATCACTAATCATAATGTATCAAACAGAGACGTGAAAGACATCATGCATGCACCTCAAGAATCAGGCAAAGCTAGTCATTAGGCCACAGCCTCTCTTTTCCACAATCTCGTAGGATCCCACGAACCTAGGAGATATTTTAGCCCCTTTTCCAAAATTGATCGAACTCTTATGCGGTTTCTGCCTAAAAAATACTCAATCGCCACATCGTAACTACGGTCGACATGATGTGCATCGACATAACTCTTTTGTCGATCCTGCGCTTCCTTGATCCTTTGTCTTATAGTTTTCATTTAATCTTCCAATTCTTGGATCGCTTCCGATCCCACCAAGAAGCTATCCTCAAGCCAATCCCAACTCAAAGGCATCCGACACGGTCACCCGTAAAGAAACTCGAAAGGTGCCATCTTAATGGTGCTTTGGTAACTGTTGTTATAAGCGAACTCCACCAGTGGCCAAAATTCTTCCCAACGATTTGGTTGGTCCATCATGTACATGCACAACATGTCCTCCAAGGTCTGGTTCGTTCGTTCGGTCTGCCCGTAGTTTCCGGGTGATACACAGTACTAAAGTTAAGTTGGGTTCCCAAGGCCTCTTGGAAAATCGTCCAAAATCGTCCAGTAAACACCGATCCTTGATCGGATATAATCCTCTTAGGCACGCCATGTAGCCTCACAATCTCACTGATGAAAACTCTAGCTATGTCAGGTGCCTGATACATCATACACGCAGGAGTAAAGTGAGATCTCTTCCTCAGAGTGTCTACTACTATGAAAATCGAGTCATGTCTCCTTGCCATCAGTGGTAATCCAACAATAAAATCCATCGAAATAACCTCCCATTTTGATTCCGGAATAGCGTGTGGTTGTATTAATCTTGTTGGGTGTCTATGTTCAGCCTTTACCTGCTGACATTCTAGACATCTGACCACATAGTTGACTATGTATGCCTTCATTCCCTTCCAGAAGAATAAGGGTTTAAGGTCTGCCCTCATCTTCGTGACTCCCGGGTGAGCCATGTAAACTGCTCTATGAGCCTCACTCAGGATAAACATCCTCAACTCATCGTTCGACAGTACGTAGATCCGATTTTTTTAAACCTCAATAAACCATCGCTATCAACGAAAATCCTTCAAATCATGGTGCCATCATTGTGTTTTGTCCGATAAAACCCTCGACCTCTTTGTACCAGTCATCGTCACGCTGTAATGTTAGAATATTTTCACGTAGATTCGTACGAAGAGGCAACACCAAAAATATGTGTGGTCTCCGACTCAATGCATCTGCCACTCGGTTCACTATTCCTTTTATGTAAGTAATCTCAAAGTCGTACTCGCTAAGCAATTTCGACCAACGCCGTTTTCACGCGTTCAGGTCTCTTTGCGTAAATATGTGTTGTATTCCACAGTGGTCAATCTTTAGTTCAAATTTTTGTCCAAAAAGGTAGTGTCTCCAAACCTTCAAGGCATAAACGATGGATAACAACTCCAAATCATGCGTTGCATAGTTCTCTTCATGCCTTCTCAGTTTCCTCGAGATGTAAGCGATAATTCGACTGTCTTGCATAAAGACTCCGCCTAAGCCTTCCTTGGATGCGTCAGTTCATACCAAGAAGTCCGCGTCCATGTCAGGGACCTTTAGTATCAGTGCTATTGTCAACAACTCCTTGAGCCTCCGAAATGCTTCCGCGCATTTCTCGGTCCAAACAAACTTATTGTTTTTCTTCTGTAAATCCGTGATCGGATTTTCTATCTTTGAAAATCCCTCAATGAACCGTTGATAGTATCCTGCTAGACCCATGAAGATACTTTCTTCTGTGACGTTCGTCGGTGCAGGCCATTCCATAATAGCCTCGACCTTCGCTGGATCCATGACGATACCTTCGTCGGAGATGACATGCACTAAGTAGCGAATCTTCGATTGAAAAAAATAGTATTTGGACAACTTATCATACAATTGGTTCTCTCACAGAAACTGTAGTACCAAGCGCAAGTGCTCATCATGCTCCTTCGTCGTCCGAGAGTAAATAAAAATATCGTCAACGAATACTTGGATGAACTTGTCCAAGTACTCGCGGAACACCTTGTTCATCAAACTCATAAATACCCCTGGAGCATTTGTCAGTATAAACGGAAAAACAGTAAACTCGTAATGTACAAATCTCGTCTTAAAGGCGGTCTTAGGGATGTCATCCTCCTTAATCCGTAACTGGTAGTATCCCGATCGCAAGTCAATCTTCGAGAACACCGTCGCACCCTTCATCTGATCGAACAGATCATCAATCCTCGATAATGGATCTTGATTCTTGATCATGGCCTTGTTCAATTGACGGTAGTCAATGCAGAGCCTCCATGACCCATCCTTCTTTTGTATGAAAATAACAGGCGCACCCCATGGTGACACACTTGGACGTATCAGTCCCAAGGCCAACAACTCTTTCAGTTGCATTCTCAACTCCTGTAACTCCGGGGTCGACATCCGATAAAGTGTTCTTGTTATTGGTTCAGTCCCCATTTTTAGGTCTATAGTGAACTCCAATTCTCTCTCTGGAGGCATCCCAGGTAACCCCTCTAGGAAGACGTCTGCAAACTCTCTCACCACAAGAAGGTGTTCTAGACCTTCCGCTACTCCCTTCTCGTTTAACACAAGGATCGCATAAATCTTACATCCCTTGCGCATGCTCTTTCGCAGCTGCAAGGAAGAGATGAAACTCAGGGAAACTCCCTGGTTTCGTCCTACAATCACGTGTCTCTGTCCCTCATCATCGACCAATCTCAACTGTTTCATCTTACAGTTGAGTATCGCCTCATGCGATTCCAACAAGTCCATACCGATCACGACGTCATAAGATCCTAAGACCGTGACATACAGTTTGGCCCTGGTGACAAACTCTCCCAGGTTAAGGGTACAACCCGTGACCTTCCCTCCAACCTTCTGTTTGGCTTCCGAAGTCATCTCTACAAAGATAAACTCATCCTATTCGACTGCCTTTACCTTAATCCTTTTTAGCGCTGTGCCAGAAATGAACTCGCGGTAGCACCGGGATCTATCAAAATACTAAGGGTCTGGTCAGCGATGGTACCTGACGTCTCGAGCACAGTCGACTAGTGCTCTGCCTGGAGGTTATTCACCACTGCCCGAATTTGATGGGCCTGGCCCAAAATTCCCACGGTAGTGGGTCCAGCTGATCCAGATGCTCCAACCCTTTCCTATGGGAAGTAATGCTGGTAATGTGGCTCCCCACAGTCCAACACACCTTCTTCGGTCCAGTATTCCTGGTACCCGAAGTAGACGCTGAATTCTAACAATAAGGCCAAACTTGAACTTCTTGACCTTAAGTTTATTGGTAAATTGGTGTAGAGCATACCGAAGCAACTCCAAACAAGCCTCGTACTCAGGCATTGTGCGACTGACTTGTCGCAAGGCATCGAACTCGTTGAGATGACGCTCAGTGAATCCATCAGAAAGATACCTCTCCTGGAACCGTTCCTCGACAGTTCCCATGACACATCGTCGATGACAATGTTCAAATGTGGCAGGAGTGTCTTCCACCATAGAAGAGCGCTCCCCTTAAGTTGAAATACCACCAGGTGGACCTTCATGCTAGAGGTCGTAATCGTGAAGAGTGAAGCACATGCCTTTCTCTACAACTGTGCCTCAACGACACAACCATTCGTGACACTCAGGGACTTGAGATTTCAACTCTCTCGAGTTCTCAGTGGATGCTAACGGTACCAGCTAGGGTGCGCTGTGGACCCTCAGGGGTACAGGTGCCCTGGCCTCTTCTAAGTACTGATGGTGAATCAAGGCCTTTGACATTACCTGGAAGGGCTGTGTCAGACCACCATAATCCCTTACTACAAGCGAATCCATCCCAAGGACTTGTTCCTCCCCTTGGGGGTCAGACTCCGAGGGCGCGAAACTTCTGGAGGCGTCGCACTTCCATCCATGATACCTCGCCGTGAATCTCTACGGTGTCATCTAACCGTGCTTATTGCAAGGACAAGTTAAAGTTTTAAAATAGCATTAGGTTAAGACTCAAGGGTTTACTACAGTGGAAAGCATGGAGATCCATAGTCGCAGGGTTGAACCCGCTCTGATACCATATGTAATGGCCCCATCGTTACTAAAACAAGCAAATTTTTATTTATTTATTTATTTTTTAATGTTTTTGGGAGTTAAGAGGAAAGAAGGTGATGACGACAACAGTTTAACCACACTAGTGATGATGAACGCAAGTACGCAGTCCAGGCAACTATGACTCCACGCACTGGCACAAGAGAAACTGGGAAAACATGCGTAGAACAACAAGGAGGAACGACTACCCGCCCCACGCAAACAAGACACGCCTACAAGATAAGGGACAACATCCCCCTCTTGACACAATGACCAATGACGAACAAGACTAGAACCTCAAGGCACATGACCCAAACGCATGAAGGCGTTCCACCCATGCGCCAAAAGTAATTTACAACGCTCGAAAACACTCACACAGACGCACCAAATCTGGCCAGGTTTTCGTTCGCCGCTATCCAATAGGGCATGCCATGATCCCCTCATTAGGAATCATTCCATCCCCAGTGATAGACGTGTCAATAACCTTGGCGCCACACATCCTATCTGGACCAAGGACCCTAGATAAATCCGATGCGCTAGCAGTCGAATACCGATAAGAAAATCACACCCAACCGCCACAACAGGTCGATGAGACACCAGAGGATGACTACCAGGGAAAACACAAGCCAATACATGACTTTGTCAACCACCCAACCCTTTTATCGAGTCTAACCGGTCAAATTTTACCCTCTAAGTAGTGTTGAAAACAGATCTAGTTTTATCATCACTTACGATCCAAAGGGAAATTCTAAATTAATTCCAACTGTAATCTTATCTAGCAATCGACTTCATATGACAACATTTTCCATAACAATGCAGAAAGCTAAAATGGAATACTTATTAACACAATACATTACAACATGTGGTCTATCTACTCTAATTGTTCTTCTATTATTCTTAGCTTTAGTATCACTTTCCATTTACATATCAATGCAACTTTTGCTTTTGCAAACAAAACCCTTTTGCGCATGCAACCTTTATTTTCTAAAAATTACAAACCTTCTCCTAAGGACAGGCTACTTGTATGCAACCATTTTATCCGTTGAACTCTATGATCCTTCTTCTTACATAATTAGGTAAAGGTGTGTGGAATAATTGAAGCTTTCTACTTAGCAAGAGTTCATAGTTCCGTTTACCATAATTACTTAGCTCTTCATAAATCCAAGGAGATTTGTCAATGGATCAAATGAAACATTGCGTTAATTTGTAAGGACTTCGATTATAACAAACCTATTGTAGACTTTGTTCCTTGAATTTAGTTCTCCCCTTTATTTTAATAAAAGTCAAATATCAAATTTTCCTTGGCTATAATTACAACTATAAAATCTATACTCGTCATTATGATGTTGTTATTCCCAATGCTACAAGTTGATGTGGTAGAGGAATGATTCTTAGAGTTGACCATCACTTCAAACACTTGAAGGGTGCACGATTTTAAGGGAAAAAGAAAAGGGCCGCAGACAAAAGAGTCAAGACGTGTATGGCTATTAATGAAAACATGTACATTCCTAGGCCCAACTCTTATGCCAGCAACCTTTAATACGCTGACAGAGAACCTGTCGCTAATATTTAACGCTATCCAATCAACAATAGAATTGATGCTAAAATAAAGAGAACATTGTCCAGAACATTAATGCCAACATTATTGCCATCTTTTATTACTGTCCTAAGAATTTAACTCAGACGCAGAGAAAACAATTAGGTAAACGCAGGGTTATTTCGTTGTCCGGAAAAAGTAAAACATAGGGGTAACAATGAACATCCACCGTTCACACGAAGAAGAGAACTGCTACCCTAATCTGTGATACGATCTGGGCACCTTGGATATAGCCGATTTGGCTGAGTAAACCACTGGAATTGCACATATATGAAATCGTAATTCCCAACATTGTTGTCTGTATTATTTAGCAATTGAATATCTATAAAGAATTAAAAAAAAAGAACTTTCCATTGGTTGCCTCCACGGTGTTTATGGAAGGGACGGTTTACACGGAGTACCCAAGAACAACCCGATTTGCCATGCCAAATAAAAAGGAAGCCAACGAAAAAAAAAATCATACAGCTTAGGGAAATTATCTACGCTTGCCATACTGACTGGTGCAGAATAAATAAGGAGTCAACAACTAGCGCAGAAGGTACACAAGGATACCCACCAATTCGCTTGGGTAATGAGGGATGCTGCGAGTTACATACTGAGCATTACGCACGAAATAGGACAGTAGAAGAAAAAAAAACGTTGTGTATTCCATAATTGAATTACTTTCAACCAATTGGTATCGCTACCTTAGCTCGCTGTGTATAGAGTATCCATGTAAAAATAGTTGTAGTATAGGTATTAGATTTCGTTGGAATTCAAAGGTATAATTGCTACAACTAGTCATTACGATGTCCACTTAATATAAAAAATAATGAAAACATTGGCTACATTGTCCCTTCACAGTCAATCCAGTCAGTACCAATCAATGCATTCTAGGTTGTGGTAAGGGCTGGGTGAAACGAAAACACTCACATGGTAACTCACAGTCAAATGCATATGGAATTTCACGGAAAATTTGCACCCAAAGCCAATAAAATAATGTAAAATCACAGTCAATGAAATAGTAAAAATCGCAGCGAAAATCTGCCATCAATGTAATGAATTGCAGAGGAATTTCACAGGTCAGACGTAGTGGAAATGTAAGGTAATTTCGCCATCCAAATATATTAAATTGTAGATTTAATCATTCACTTCATGGAGCAAGACAAAAATCAGCCAAGGACAAACATCAAGGGTAGACGGCTAACATGAATGTCCTACGCTCACCATCCTTGCACAGAAAAGCAAGGCGTTGAGATCCATAGGTCTATTAACGCCGAGGCGACGATCGTAGATCAGGATCCTAGCCGACTGCTCAGGCGAGTACTGGAGAGCTAGGGATGAAGGAAAAACAACCACAAGGGTCACAATCAAACACCTCAATGTGGCCAAGACATGCGGAAAACAAAAGCCATGGAAGTCAAAAATCATTGAGCTAGGCTACGAAAAGTTTCAGTCATCAATTTAAAAAAAAATAAAATAGTTTACTTCTCCATTAAATAAGCAGATAAAAGCATAAGTCCTAATACAATCTATCATACACAAATGAAGAGAGCATACTGTTGCCTGATCACCCACTCTGAATGACGTCCCGCAGGCTCCGTGTAACTCCCGCTTGCCGACCGGCGAGACTTCACTGGTACCTCCCAACCAACGCTAGGGGTACTCTTCTTCCCCCTTAGCCCCCCGAGCCGCAAAGGGGCCACACACACTATCAAGAGATTTCAGCTAGCTCCCAGCTCGCCTCGCAAGGCCGAGCTACCACTCCTCACCGAGCTGGGTATCTTAACTCCCATAAGTTAAGTCAGTCAAGTAGATATTTCTGCAGCGTAATGTTACGCAAACAGAGGAAGATCCTTCATCCTCCTCCTTCCTTCATACTATAGAGTTTCAAACTCCCTTTCTTTCCTGAAATATCATTTAATTAAAGTTTTAAAAATAAATTCCTAAAAACTCCACTCCGTACAAGTGTCACCCATCCCCTACATTCCTCCATTTTAATTTCTTTAATTAATTTAAATTCTCTTATTTCCCTCACCCACCTAGAGTCACTCCTAGAATCACTCCTAGGTGTCCCCAAATTCTCTTACAGGTTTTAATGATTTTCCCCGCTATTAAATTGCTAGTTCAGTTTAAATTAGAAAGCTCTTAAATGGTAGATACTTTACTAAGTTTGACTTTCCACATTTTCCCTTGTATTCCCTTTTTATGTTTACCTCTTTTCCTAGTTTCCTAATATTTTAGATTTTTCCTCTTTCCCCTTTTTAATTAGAACTCAAAAAGGCAGGTGTGGAAATTAACCCCTTTTCCCCTTTTCTCATTTAATTAATATATTTTAAATTATCAAAAATAATAAAACAATTAATTCCCTTTTTAATTTTATTCCACCAGATCTTTTTTTTTATGAATCAATTAAATTTCTTACTCCCTCTGTGTTACAAGATTTTAACGAAGATCATACTCTTTATTTTTTTTTTATTTTTTTATAAAAAGGATAAAATTTTACCACTAGCATAATTTAGACCTAGACCTTACTTTTCATGATGGGCGACATTTTATTAGGGAAAATGTTTTTAAAAATTCTTATCACAATGTTCATCCTAAGGCCGTCTAGGTTCATCCATTTATCAATAACAACGCGATGTGCCCTTCAGGATGCACTAGGTGCTCCAAGGGTTCCACTCACCTTAATCTGTTTCCCTTGCGCGACGTTCCCTTCAGGAAACACTACGTGCTCCAAGGGTGCCACTCGCCTCTCTCCATTTTTCTTGCGCGACGTGCCCTTCAGGATGCACCACATGCTCCAAGGGTGCCACTCGCCTCTTAACTAACTTGGTAGACATACAAAACCCCTGGAGTCAATACTCTACCAGGTGAACTTGTGGGAGACTAAGGGCCTCTAAGGAATAAGGCCCCCGCCTTATTGCACACCCCTTAAAATCATCATGAGCGACTGTTGCAGTCTGCCCTCATGGCATCGTGGGTCCTCTCGAACTAGGTAAACGTTAACCTATAGTTCGATCCACGACAGGAGTGCTAGTAGGTTGTGGCAGGGTTGTTGTCCACACCTCTCCCTCAACATCTCTGGTAGTCGTGCATGATCCCTTTACTCCACATGTGAGTTTGGTCGGCAAGCTATCATCAGCCTGCATCATCAACATATCATGTTAGAATATATCCATATCATATCATCTAATCAGATGCACTAATATCACAGTAAAAAAATCAAACCCCAATGGTACACTCCCTGACTCGATCCAGAGTCCAAGGGGTTCCATTGATGCCTCTGCATCCTCGAGGTCCAAAATCTTGCACACTTAGTAAAACTGTGTCAATAACACCTATTTATGTCAATGCAATTAAACCATGTCATCAACCCATAACGCCTCATAATCAAAATCAAATGTTTTAATAGCATAATAATCCAGATCACTTGCGAGCAAGTGTCCTCAAAGAATAAGTTCGCTCAGTGCGCCAGAGCGGGATGTTACAAAACACACACACACACACACATATGTAAAATTTATGTCCACTTCACACTATTTATAAATTTAAATTACCAATGGCTACCATTTCTTTTTGAGTTGATTGTCTCTATGAAGTCATATCTACATTTTATGTGTATTGTGTGTTATATTAAATTTCCAAGTTCTAGTGCTCGTCATTTGTAAATTCAAATGGTTATCATGTTGTTGTCATACCTAGTAGTAAGCCAAAGATGTATGCTTTGTTACTTCTTCTTTTTTTAAATGTCAAGTTCGGGTCGTGGATAATTTTAGGTTTTAAATCGCTCATTTTATCATTTCTTAAATCATTGCATTGAATCATCATTGAAATTAATGCATTGATAAAAAAGAACAATGGAAAGGCCAACTGAGTGGTCATGGACATCTGCACCACATGATTAATGGCCTAGTATTCTTCCATATTTAGAGGATAAATATGCACATAAATGTCACCCACACTTTCATTCTGACTGTTGTGCTACTCTAAATAACATGAAGATATATTTTGAAAAGGTTAGTAAATTCTCTCATAAGAAAATTCCAAGAATGTTCGTTAGTAGTAACTAACTACTTATCAACACCCTTTATATATTGTGGATATAGAATATTTACAGTCACATGGATTATGCACTAAATATGGTGATATAATATATATTAAACACCCACCATGTGCATTTTAAATTTATTTCCACAACCTCCTACATAGATCTTCAGAGTATATTATATTGCGAATTTTATCTAAGAACAAATATATATTTAGTATATTATATTGCAAATTTTATCTAAGAACAAATATATATTTAGTATATTATATTGCGAATTTTATCTAAGAACAAATATATATTACACTTTAAAAGTAAAGATTTTGAAAGGGTTGTATTACCCTTTAACTTAAGGACTTAAAAAATAGCAACGCACTTAAAGGGAATTATGCCTAAGAAAACTCAATCCTTGGAATTGCATTAAGTACAATTTCTCATTGAATTGTTACTTAACTATCATCCAAAAAATTTAATGCCCCCAATTTATAAATTTTGTTTCACATAGACTACACATGAAATTATAATTATGCTACGATTATGCCTATATTCATTTTGGAATAATTTTCAGCATGGCAAGTTGAGACTAGATCCAAATCCATCACTTAGACAAATTTTAAAAATAAATTCCATTACAATAGTGGACAACAAACATGCCTAAAATGATTTAAGTCATTGGAAACAAATGTGCCTAAAATTCCTTATAGTATTTGAAACAAATATGCCTAAAATTCCTTATAATATTTGAAATAAGTATGCCTAAAATGAATTAAATCATTTGAAACCAAGAAATTGTACATGCCCTCTGATCTACTTGTCTACAATGGATTAATTTCACTGAAATTAGTTCATTTCTCTTTCAGTTTCTATATTATTACATTTTCTAAAACAAATTAATTTTTCTGAGATTAGTTGGTTGCTTCTCCAATCTTTAAATTATTATATTTCTCTACAATAGATTAATTTCACTCATATCAGTTAACCTCTCCTTTGTATATTAACTTCCCTCAGATTAGTTTGTTGCTCCCTTAATCTCTATTATGTTTGGTTTTCATCAATTTGTTGATCCTCAATAGAGTAATTTCCCTAAGATCAGTTTGTTGCTTCTCCAATCTCTATATTAGTAGGTTTTTTGCAGTAGATTAATTTCAGTCACATTAGTTCACCAATCATTACTAGATTAATTTTTTTCATATCTATTTTTTCATATCTATTAATTCAGGACGACATATTTCCGTCGGGACGACATATTTCCGGGACCACATGATATTAGGTGGTTTTTCGGCACATGGTTTTTTGCCGATGGTTTTCTATTTCCGGTTAAGGAATTAGGGTTTTGGACTAATCTAGGTCATTGGGTTAGGGTTTTGGATGCTGCTGGCTCCTATATGTATATT
>ML797625.1:19302-47152 GCA_009831015.1 Picea engelmannii | reverse complement strand
TGGATTTGACAGAGTCAACTCTAACAACCCATAGTTATATGTGGACACGATCCTCCTAATTTCATAGAAGTTGGTTAGATATTGAAGTTATAAATAGCAGACCCTATGGGTCATTATCATCAAGTTCTTGGTGATATCATTGTCGTGTACAAGGTTTCCAATATGTATTGTGATGTTCTAGTCATAGTGCATTGTGCTTAAGTATTATAAAAATGTCTTTAGACACCACCTTTTGTTATTGAAAATGTTATTTCCTCTTTGATTATATGAAATACTATTTGTTTGTTTCGTATCAAGTTACACCCAATCCCAAACATGGTATCAGAGCTAATGGTATGAAACCTCACATGGTATTTACAAACCTTGTTGAGTCTAATCTGTTTTGTGATTGAATTTGGACCGATGATTTACAGATTGTAGCTTGTGGAAACATAAATGTTCTGTCTAGATATCAAAGATGGATTCAAAGATTGATCCTGTAATTCTGAATGGATCAAATTACGCAATATGGGCACCATAAATGGAAACCCTACTGAAGAGTAAAGGACCGTGGAAGTATACAAAGACTGTAATTCTGTATCCAACAGATAATCAGACAAAGTTCATTGTTGATGGAAATAAATATGAGGTTGTGGGGGACATCACGACCTATATCTCATGGAAGATTTATTTTCACATCAGTGGAATTGACTACCCTCATCAATTCTATAAGAAGATGAAGTTGTTGTTCGATAGAGTCGACGAAAGCCACATCATGCAATTGGATAAAACGATGATCCCTCTCGATCCTCATTCTTTTGAATAAATAGAGGACTATTTGGCATGTGTGAAGGAACTCCAATTGAAATTGGGTGAATGTGGAAAGAATTATCATAATAAAGACATGAAACTGATCAAGTTGGTCCTGTTGAATTTGAGAACACCATTTGATGTGTTCATTTCAAATTTCTGCACCAATTAGCAGACATACAAGGAAGATGGTAAGGATTACACCTTTGAAGATTTCTATAGTATTTTGATTATTGATTAGAAAAGATTTATTGAAGAAGGAAATATTGGTGGTAAACATCAATCTCACTTGCTCAAGGGAAAGGGAAAGTCGAATTACAAGGAAAGAAGACGGTTTGATACCTCTGCATAGAGACCTGGATTCCTAAACCAAAAACCTAAGGGGAAAACATATGAACCCCATAAAATTGGAAAGAAGAAGACATGCCAGTACTGTGGAAAGAATAAACATGTGTAGAAGGTTTGTTACAAGAAATTAGACAATTTAGAGGAGAAGGTTAAATGCATTGAAGGAGACATATCCGTTATTCGTCGGTTCGCTGATAATTTTGACTACCAAGTCATAAATTCTCAAGCCTTGTTGTCTCATTATGAAAAGAAGGAATGGGTAGTCGACTCTAGGTGCACCCATCATATGGCTAAGGATGATTCCTTGTTCATTTCCTTGAATGAATCTGAGGAGAGGAATATTTATGTTGTCGATGATTTTGCACTCGATATTGCTGGTCAGGGTGATGTTTCTTGTCGACATGCGAGAATTGTCGATGCTTATCATGTGCCAAATATCAGTGCCAATGTGTTGTCTCTTGCTCAATTAAAATAGATAGGTAATATTGTGGATTTTTGGCCATATCAGTTCTTTTTTTGATATTTCAAGAAAGGTCAGTCAATTGTTGTCGGAGGGTTTCTCCACCTGAAGGATAGTATGTATAAATTTCGTGACATGAATCGACCCGACAATGAACCGTCTTCTCTTGTTGCTCATATTGATGAGAAAAGTCGAACTTGGAATGAACGAATCAGAAACCTAAATTTTTTAAGTTTGCACTCGATGAAAACTAAAAAAACAGTTGTTTCTCTACCTAAAGTTTCCCCCCCTGAAGGAGTCTGTAAATTCTTTGTGCTTGGAAAGCATCATTGAGCACCTTTTGACTCTGGAAAAGTCCGACGAGCACAAAACCTCCTGGAGTTGGTTTGTTTTGTATCAGGTTACACCCAATCCCAAACATGGTATCAGATCCAATGGTATGAAACCTCACATGTTATTCACAAACCTTGCTAAGTCTAATCTATTTTGTGATTGAATTCGGGCCAATGATTTACAGATTGTAACTTGTGGAAACATAAATGTTCTGTCTAGATATCAAAGATGGCTTCAAAGATCGATCCTGTAATTCTGAATGGATCAAATTACGCAATATGGGCACCAGAAATGGAAACCCTATTGAAGAGTGAAGGACTATGGAAGTATACAAAGACTGTAATTCTGTATCCAACAGATAATCAGACAAAGGTCATTGTTGATGGAAATAAATATGAGGTTGTGGGGGACATCATGACATATATCTCATGGGAGATTCATTTTCACATGAGTGGAATTGACTACCCTCATCAATTATAGAAGAAGATGAAGTTGTTGTTCGATAGAGTCGACGAAAGCCACATCATGCAATTGGAGAAATCATTGATCCCTCTCGATCCTCATTCTTTTGACAAAATAGAGGACTATTTGGCATGTGTGAAGGAACTCCAATTGAAATTGGGTGAATGTGGAAAGAATTATCATAATAAAGACAGGCAACTGATAAACTTTGTCCTGATGAATTTGAGAACACTATTTGATGTGTTCATTTCAAATTTTTGCACCAACTAGTAGGCATACAAGCTGGAAGATGGTAAGGATTACACCTTTGAAGCTTTTTGTAGTCTTTTGATTATTGATTAGAAAATATTTATTGAAGAAGGAAATATTGGTGGTAAACATTAATCTCACTTGCTAAAGGGAAAGGGAAATTCGAATTACAAGGAAAGAAGACGGTTTGATACCTCTACATAGAGACCTGGATGTGTCAACCAAAAACCTAAGGGGAAAACATATGCACCCCATCAAATTGGAAAGAAGAAGACATGCCAGTACTTTGGAAAGAATAAACATGTGTAGAAGGTCTGTTACAAGAAGATAGAATATTTAGAGGAGAAGGTTAAATGCATTGAAGGAGACATGTCCGTTATTCGTCAGTTCACTGATAATTTTGACTTCCAAGTCATAAATTTTCAGGCCTTGTTGTCTCACTATGTGCATAAGGAATGGGTAGTTGACTCTAGGTGCACTCATCATATGGCTAAGGATGATTCCTTGCTAATGTCCTTGAATGAAGCTAAGGAGAGGAATATTATGTTGCCGATGATTTTGCACTCGATATTGTTGGTCAGGGTGATGTTTCTTGTCGACATGGGAGAATTGTCGACGTTTATCATGTACCAAATATTAGTGCGAATTTGTTGTTTGTTGCTTAGTTAAAATAGATAGGTAATATTGTGGAGTTTTGGCCATATCATTTTTTTTTTGATATTTGAAGAAAGGTCAGTCAATTTTCACCGGGGGGTTTCTCTACCCGAAGGATAGTATGTATAAATTTCGTGACATCAATCGACCCAACAATGAACCGAATGCTCTTGTTGATCACATTGATGAGAGAAGTTGAACTTGGAATGAATGACTCAGACACCTAAATTTTTGAAGTCTGCACTCGATGAAAACTCAAAAAATAGTTGTTTCTCTACCTAAAGTTTCCCCTCCTGAAGGAGTCTGTAAATTCTTTATGCTTGGAAAGCATCATCGAGCACCTTTTGACTATGGAAAATTATGACGAGCTCAAAACCTCCTGGAGTTGGTTCACAGTGATGTCTACTTCATCAATTTACCTTTCATATCATGTTGAAGGTATATCTTGAATTTCATTTATGATCTCTCTCGTTTCACTTGGTTTTATTTTCTAAAGAATAAGAATCTTGTCTTTGAAAAGTTCAAAAAATTCAGAGCCTTTACTGAAAAGCAATGTGGCCAACCCATCAAGTTATTGAGATCAGAAAATGGTGGTGAGTATGTCAATTGACCTTTTGAGGAATACCTAGTTCGATCTGGTATTGACTGGAAACGGTCATTTCCTCACACACCTATGCAAAATGGCGCCAAAAAACACAAGAAGAAGACATTAGTCAAAATGGATAGATGTATTTTGTAGGCCAAATATCTTCCTCCTCACTTGTAGGTTGAATTTTTATATTGTGTAAATTATTTTCTCAATTTCATTTTGACTTGATTTGTTCCTTCGATGACTCAATTCGAATGATGGTGTGGAAATAATTCTTCATTCAACCACCTCTGTGTGTCTGGATGTATTTCCTGGGCTCATATTTCCTATGATTGAATAAAGAAATTGGATGCAAAGAGTCATGCTTACATCATGATGGGATACTCTCAAGAGACTATAACCTATTGACTATTTGACCTTGTTAAATGGAAAATCATTATTAGACTAAATGTATGGTTTAATGAGAAGTCTTCTGGAATCAAGTTGTTGAATGCCTCCTCTGGATTGTTGTAGGATGATCACTTTTATGTTGTTTTCGACTTTGGTTCAACTGTTCCATTTTTTAGTCGTTCGACTGGACAGTTGAACTCTGTTCCTGTTTCGATTAGATCGTCAAACTCTTAGTTGATTAGTTTGTTGATATTTGTTTCGATTGGTCGATCATCTCCATCAATTGAAATTGTTCAGAATTTTGATCAACCTTTTGTAGTGAGAAATAGTTCACCTGTTTCTTGTCTACCCAAATGGGCTTCGAATACAATTGAATTTGTTGGGCCTGATTCCGGTGATATTTCCTTCGAACGACAAATTCGAAGTCAAAAGAAACATGACAATGTTGCATTATTGACTCATGTACTTGAAAATTTTGACCCTGTTACCTACTTGGATGCCCAAGGATGACCTAAATGGGAATAGGATATGCAGATAGAAATTGATTATTTGTTGAAGAATCACACCTGACACTTAGTTCCATGATCACAAGGAAATAATGTTGTGAAGTGTTGATGGGTCTACATGACCAAATTTACCTCTGAATATGTTTTTGAGCGACACAAATCTCTTTTAGCTTCAAAGGGATTCTCTCAACAAGAATGCATCGACTACACTGAGACATTTTCTCATGTTGCAAAGATGAACTTTGTACAACTAATTATTTCCCTTGCTACTCGTTTTGGATGGAAAATCCATCAGATGGATGTGAAGAGTGATTTTCTTCATGGAGACCTATCTGAAGAATTTTTCATGGAACAACCTCCTAGTTTTGTGAAATATTCTAATCTGGGTTTTTGACTTAAGAGGTCACTTTATGGTTTGAAGCAAGCTCCCTGAGCTTGGTATGCTAATATTGGCATTTTATTTCTTTGACTTGGTTTCAAACATTGTGAATTTGATCACAACTTTTATGTACTCCATACCAATGGAGACACTTTGACTGTTGTTGTATATGTTTATGACCTTGTCATTACTAGAAATAACACTAATATCATTCTTAGATTGTAGTAAAAAATTGTTGACTCCTTTGACATGACAAATCTTGGTACTCTACATTAGTTTTTGGGTCTTCAAGTATCACCACTATGTGATGGTTTTTTTTATTTCTCAACCTAAATATGTAATGGATCTTTTTACATGTTTTAATATGGTAGATTGTAATCCCTATGCTACTCCTTTACAATATGGAGTTAATCTCACCAAAACTTTTCAAACTCCCAAAGTCAATGCTACACTTTATCGACAATTGCTTGACAATATCATTTATCTTAGTCATAGTCGACTTGACATTTACTTTGTTGTTAGTGTGGTTTCTTGATTTATGCAAGACCCTAGAGAAAGCCATTGGAAAGCAGTCAAAACAATTATCCATTATCTCAAGGGTACCACTCATTTTGGTATCAAGTATTATTGAAGTTCAAATTCGTTGGTCGGCTTAACCAACTTTGACTCGGCTGCTGACAGTGATGATCGGAAGTCCAATTCTGGCTATGTGTTTTACTTCAGAACTGGACTATTAGTGTGGTTGTGCAAGAAACATAAGGTAGTCTCCTTTTCAACTAAATAAGAAGAATATCATGGCATCGTTCATGCAGGTACTGAGGCAATACGGATAGGCCAACTTCTAGGTGAACTTGGATTTCCTGTTCAAACCTTGACTACAATCTACTATGACAATCATAGTGCCATTAGGTTGTTGAAAATGTTGTTTCCCATAGTAAGACGAAGCCCGTTGAGCTCCATGCTCATTATTTGAGACAATTGGTTCATGAGAAGGTTTTGTCTCTTGAATATTGTAGAACCGATGACCGGGACGTTGATATCTTCACTAAGCCTTTATCTGAAGCTAGATTTATCACGATGTTTGGGCTTTAGGAAGCTACAATTATGGGGGGGGTGTCATGATAACATAATTTCACCTCCTGAATATCCAAAGTCATGTGTTGACGGGGGGTGTTGGAACATCAAGTCATGATGGTTCATCACACTTCTCTTAGAATCAATTGGATGGGTGGTTGACCTACATATGGAAACAATCGGTCAAGCGATCGACCATATATCTACATCATTTGGTTGAGTAGTCAAAAATCATGTCGATCGAACAACTGACCAATAATCGAAGATAATTGATCAGTGGATCGACCAGTTAAGCAATTGAATATGAGTTGGACGCTTGGACGATCGAGTTGAGCATCCTTTTCGAGTCAACTAGACAACGGATATTTGACAAAGTCATCTCCAACAACTAACGGTTATATGTGGAAAAGATCCTCTCGGGTTCATGGAAGTTGGTTAGACCTTGAAGCTATAAATAATAGACTCTATGGGCCATTATCATAAATTGATAGGCGATATCGTTGTTGCGTACAAGATGTCCAATACACATTGTGATGTTTTCATCACAGTGCGTTGTTCTTAAGTGGTGTAATGGTGTCTTTAGACACCACCTTTTGATCTTTGAAATCGTGTTTCCTCTTCGATTATCTACAATACTATTTGTCTATTTAGTATCAGGTTACACACAATCGTCAACATATATCATATCTAATGCTTCTTGATCCTTTTTTCATGTAATTCTTATCCATTAGCACTACTTTATGCTAGAAAAAAAAAATAGGTGGTTCACACCCTTATCCCCTGGTTGTGTTAAGAAAACTCCAATCACAATTTCTAAAGAATTCATAGGGATATAAAAAAAAAAAATTCCAATCAAGGAATCTCACTATAGGTGTGTGGGGAATTTTGTCCTTCAATGTCCCAAAATATTCTTAAACTTTATTTTTCCACTTTAATGTTGTGTCCTTCTTCAATATCATATCCATGGGATTCACTCTACTTGTACAAAATTTGACAAACTTTCCATAATATCCAATGTGTCCCAAAAAGGACTTTACCTTAAATGGATTCATTGAAGGTTGTAAATCCTTGATTTTTTTCACCTTGTTTAGTTCCACCATCGTTCTATTCCTTGGAATGATATGTCTCGATATATTCCCAAATAGCTGCAAAAAAATAGACATTTATGGATTCAAGGACACTCTTTTGTCCCTAAATGCATTCAACATTACTCTTAAGTATTCTTGATGATGGTTCAAACAATCAAATGATTCCCAATTGTCCAAGTACAATTCCAAATGACAAATTGATGAAGTTTTTGAAGTTGTTTAGTATCGTCCTTGAAAATCATGTTAGTGAATTTATGAGTCCAAAAAACATCCTTCTATATTCATAGGCTCCACACAGTGATAAACATGGTGAGGATATACTATTTCATTCTAATGGATGCATTATTATACCCTAAGTAACCATCCAAGGTTGAATAAATTTATCTTATGGGTACTACTTCAATAATTTCTTCTATGAATGGGGATGGAAATGGATCTTTGATTGTCACCTGATTTAGCCTTCAGAAGTCCACACAAATTTTAAGTTTTAATTCCTTATTTTTCACAACTACTATCAATGACACCCGTTCACTTTATTTATTTAAATAAATAACACTTAGAGAAAATAATGCATTCAAATCCTCTTCAACCTTTTATTTATACTTGAAATTCATCTTGTACAACCCCTACCTCACTCGTTTCAAAATAGACTACAACACAATTATTAAATATAATATGTATTCCTTTGGAATACCTTTTAAATCATAATAACTATACATGAAGAAATCTACAAAGTCCATATTAGGGTTGCTTCATCCATAGTATTATTGTCCAAAACATGAGTGATCTAAATGCACCTTGGTTATTTTTCTTCCTTTGCAATATTGATCTTCCTTGTCCTTCTTTTATCCCACACAACGTTTATTGATTTTCAAGCTACCTATATTTTTCTTCCAAGGAAATACTCATTGGATCCCCCCCTCTTCCCCATAATATTTAAAACCACCAACCATAATATCACTTGGTATCCTAGTGGGACTCAACTAGCTGACTTGAACCTCAATTGAACTATAACCAAATACCTCATGATGAAATATGTGTTGAAATAATATGGGTTAACTGATTGAAATCACTAGGCTTGCAATATACTCATCTATCTAACTACTTCCAAACTTTTCCTTTTCAAACTTCCAAGGACATTGTCTCTCTCTTTCATTGAAATGTGAAAGTGTCCAAAGTGGGATTTTCCTACACATTCCTTTTATCCATATCTATATTGAGTCTCTACCAAAACTCTATGTCCAATTATTGACTTATATTTCTTTCTCCTAATTTCCTCTTTTTTTTTTTTTTAATGTTGAATAGATTAAATAAGTAGCACACACAATAATTCTCACCTCCCATCTTATTAACCCTAGATACAATAATATCCTTATATTTTTCCATGTGATTGTGTATCCTCCTTGAGAGAAGTGCACCAACCACCAAGAAAATGTTTCATTTCCCAAGGTGTCTAGAAATAGTCTCACTTTTTCCTCCTTAGATAAGTGTCCTACTGTTGCTTCAAATATTTCCAAATGTTACATTGTGTCTTTTCCATATTTAATTAATCCTTCACAAGTTTGGAAAATTTTGTTACATTTCCTTTGGGATAGCTAGATTCTCTTCTCTAACTAATAAAAATATAAATAAACTCTTCATATACCCTATATATATCTCATGATTATCACATACCCATTACTCATTTACCTTGTTTAATTCTTCACATGATTATTCAACCACATGAAGGATACCTTACTTATCTGGATGGTACTCACTAACCTTACACACTAGATATACTTGTATATGTTTGTCCCTATTCCAGTTGATTCTTCTCTATCAATGACATCTATCTGTATTTCATACACTATATTTCTCTTATCCAACATGAGAGACATTTTTCTTTGTCCTTTTGAAAACACCACTTTATTTGAGCACAATATCCTTCTCATTGCATAGATCCATGACCTACCAAGAAGGAATCGATATGCATCTAATAACAATATGTGCACTTGAAATGTGACTATGGTCTCATGCAAACCCCTGCACCTTCCAACAAAAAAGTTGTAATTCTATTCAAAATGTGAATGGATATTACATTTTTCATGTGCTTAGTGAATGGATATTACATTTTTCATGTGCTTATCACCATAAAAAACAAGATTGAGACTTATGATAAAACAAAATACTAATTTCAATAGTCCATAGGATCGCAAGACAAAGTCTCCATCGATCTTTCATATCACTCAAAAACTATAAGGATTTTATAGTCCTCATGTACATCGTAAAAGGGGAAGCATAGTATATATGTACTAGCCCATAAAAGGAAAACATAAAATCAAAACATTTACGCAAATATACATGAAAATAAAAATATCACAACTACTCTAAAGTAGAGATACATGCACCCTTGTTATAATCAAGGATTTCACAGACCCCTTCAACTAGATGCAAGTCGTATTTTGAAATTTTGTCAGCCTCTTCATTTATATCTCTCTATATATGTGTAAATAGAGAAATGCATGTGAAAGAACTAGTAATCATTTTCGGTTCTTCGCCCAAAGGCCTGAGCATAGAATCATGAATTTCACCAAAACCTTGCATCCACTTGACTACTAATTGATAGTCACTAAAGATTTGGATTTGTGTGACGTTCCTTTTTATGGATAGTAACAAGTGTGATTTTAAAGAAATTATGCACAATTGTTGCTTTCAATCCTCAAGCCTTCCCTGAAATTTATAAAATGAGAATCTAAGATATGCAAAATGCCAACAACACTACTATTATTTTGCAAAGATTGACTTTCCTCGTCGAAAAATCCACAAGAAAAGGATGTGTCCATGGTCAAGGCCCCTAAGACGGTGGTTTGTTTTTATGGAGGGTTCTCTTTAATAATAAAGACCATTTATTTGATCTAGGATAGAGCTTGAAAAGTGGGATGAGACTTGTGTTCAAAAACGTATGCATTTCTAGCTAGTTAGATTCCCCAAATAAGAAGGCATGGAGAATATTCAAAAAATTTAATCTCTTTTCACATACTGCTATTTTAAGTGGGATTCCATTGAATCTTCCTTCAACACATTTGGAAAACTATTTATTGATTGAACTTCCTTCCAAAGTTGACTAGAGTAAGGGCAATGAATTAAAGAAAAGGGAAATGGTTTCTTCATCCCTTTTAGATAACAAACATATATTTGGACAATGTCTTTGGAAATTCTACAAATGATCCCCAGTTGGCACCCTGTTCATAAGAGATAATAAAATAAATATTCGAGTTTTTTTGATAGCTTTTAGATCCCATATTTTACTACACTACCATGGATGATCCCCTTATCCATTTTCCAATAAAAAACACTATATCCCAATCTAGTTGTATATTCTCCCCTATATTTATTTTTGGCCCATGCTCATGCATCCACTTCATCCTTTAATCTGATGTGATACTTTTTAAACTTTCCTACATATTTTGACTATAACAATGCATTCTCACAAACTAGACCTATTATATAAACTTATTTACACCCCCATTGCCACAAATATGATGAGAAGGGGTCATTAGCCTAATTCAATTTACAAATATTCATGCTTGTAAATACTGCCTCAAAGCCAAAGGAAGATCTATGATTTATTTGCATCCCAAAATGTCATATGATCCTAATTTGACAAGCTTCCTGGAGCCTATATTCCATTCCAAATGATCCCCAAGAATGGGGAAGGCCTACACTAAGGATTACCACTGCACTGAGATATTCTGTGTACTTTTCCTTGCATTCCTGATCTAGTCTAGAAAATTACCAAGTTAGACATATTTATGATCAATGATTCTTGACCAAAGACTATCAAATGTCAGTGCTTGCCACATATTCTTAGCATCCAGAGATACCCCAAAGAGATAGATATTTTTCAATCCCCTCCTACCTAATTCGTTTGAGCATAAAATAGTTTTCATTTTACTAATAGCCTTTTTTCTCTCTCAATCATTTCGAACCAGAGAAAATTGAAACATAGTTTTTTAATATTTTCTAAAACCCCTTTGGGTATGTTTACCATCAATTTCTAGAAAATGAGAATGTATTCCAAACTAATTTGACTAAATTCAATATCCTACCTATGATGATCCACCTGTTGCACCATAGATTTATCCTCATCTCCACTTTTCTTATCATCCATCCTTAGTCCTTCTTCCTATACCTGTTTGATTTGAAAAGAAACCTAAATACTTGAACGCTTCTTGAAAGGGAATTTCCTTAGTAGGATTCCTTCAAATTCCTCATCCAAACCATAAAAACAGATTGTTGACTTATGAATATTTATTTCCATGCATCTAACTTTTCGATATATGTCTAAAATATCTACTAACAAACTAGCCTACCTACTCTCACCATTTGAAAATAATGGTACACCATTCATGAATAAAAAATGAGTAAGATTAATGGATCTCCCCATATTTATACATGAAATAAACCCCTTTCTTCTACCATGCATAATTGCATCACTTAACCTTTATGTCAATAACATGAATATCAAAGGGGAAAGAGGGCACCCCATGGAGGTTCTCTTGTGATTCAAATGTCCAACACATATGGAGGTTGTTTTGCATTATGGAATTTGCTCATTTGTGTATAATTCCGATATGTATTCTATTTGAAATTAGTCATTTAGAAACTCTTTCGTTATTATATAGTTGTGTTTCTTCAATGTTGTACACGGTTTCAATGTGGTTATATTACATTCTTTTGTTATACTATTCCATTATTTTACATGGTTTCACTATGATTATATCACATTCTCATTGATGTATAGTGGCATGGTTATAAGGATATCATTTGATAAATCTCCATATATTATTAATAAGGATGTTGAATTCATGATGGTCCATAGATGAAATGATAATGTTTGTAGACGACATTTCGTCTATAGGTGAATCCTAAACACAAAGCACTTTAACTTAGTTGAATTATAATTATGATTAGGACTTTGAATTCAGGTTCCTCTATTGTTAATCACTAGGTAGGCACTACACTAAATGTTTATGCTTCTTGGCTTTAAGGCATACATTTTTTTGTGTTTACAATGCTTTGTGTTTAGGTGCCAATTGAGTGACACCCACTACAACTTTTTATGTGAAAAACTCCATTAAGGATTCAATTTAAATTGCTTACATGTGTAATATGTGGGCATAGATTCCTCCTTGAATGGTTGGTTTTATCATTGTCTAAAATGATTCAATTTGTATGTGTAAGTTCCAAATAAGAGCCAATCCATCATGTATGATATTAATCAACTACAAATTTACTCATAACAAAACTCATCTCAAATAATACACTAACACTACAATCTATGAATTAGAAAACAAGGTAGAGAGAGGTTTAAAATTTTATGTTCTTAGTCTATTCTATGGTATCCAATCACCATCACTTTTCACACCAAAGGTTTTCCCATAGTTTTTATCTTTTGTTTTTTTAGTAGTTACACTAATTTAATGTGGTTCTTGACACATTCTAGTCAACAACAACTCTTACAATGATTTATCACAAATCAAAATCTATGATTGAATGTCCAAGCATAATAGTGTGTATACATCTACCTACTATGTAGTTTTCTAGACCCATAGAATAGATTGTGATTGTTATAGGCCTCGGCGTAGGGTTAGTGTGCTCATCTTATTAATTGTTGTATTTAGGAAACAAGTCCACCATATATTAATATCTCACGCTCCTCTCATCTATAATTCACCCTCTAGTCTTCTTTCTTTTACATAATGCAAATAAATTAAAGTCACA
Source organism: Picea engelmannii (assembly GCA_009831015.1). Taxonomy (NCBI): domain Eukaryota; kingdom Viridiplantae; phylum Streptophyta; class Pinopsida; order Pinales; family Pinaceae; genus Picea; species Picea engelmannii. Next base: position 34,068 of record ML797625.1, on the reverse strand, counting down.
ACACAGTGACAAAAATAGTTTCAAGATAAACAAATGAATGTTGTAACTACCTCCAATTTGCAGGGAGTTTACTTATTTCATATAAGACAATTCACATAACACTTCCTAAAAGAAATTTAATATGGCATTCCAAATTCCATAAGACAAATCAACCAGCTATGAATTAATGGGACTCATGTCTTTACAACGCTTGAAGAGAGAAACTATTGCTAATTGGAAATCCCATGGACATGTCAATTGCTAGTTTAGCTCAACATATAGCCAAGACAACAAAGACAACTTAGCAAGCCTACGTACGACCTATACAGTGGTGTGTATGACTTGTTTAGGGGTGTGTACAACCTTAGGAATCCATAAATAACCACATAGAAGCTTACTAGAAGCATGTTTAGGGGTGTGTACAGCCTTAGGACTCCATAAATAACCACATATAGGCTTACTAGAAACAATGTAGGGCCACAAGGCTTGTGAATTCATTGTGTATGGTTTGTCTATATGCAAATGGCCTTAATGGTCATAGAATTGTTGTTCTTTATGGATAACAAGAGAATTTTTTCTAAGCAAATGCAACGATTAAATTACAATATTTATTGATATCATATTCAAAGTGGAATGGACAATGGTTATCTTAGGTTTGTAGAATTGTTGTTCTTTAGGGATAGAAAGAGATTTTTTTCTAATAAAATGCAACGATTAAATTATAATACTTATTGATATCATATTCAAAGTGGAATGGACAGTGGCTATCTTATGTTTGTTGGCATTCACAAAATATTAAGGGAAAAAAATATTTGTACATAAGAACTAACATAAATGCATTTTTAAATTATTCAATATAACCATTAGCAAAATTAAGAATAATTAGTTAAACACAGATAATAATGATAGTAATCATGACACACATAATTGACACCACAATCATACAAAAATCTCAAAACAATTCATGACATAATACATGCCATGTTTACCCTAGAAACCAAAATGGGAAAACTAGTTTCGAATGGTTGTTCAATCTTCATTTCGACAATCTCATGTTACAATGCATGCTATAGGCTTATGATCTATTCAACATTTTGCACAACCAATCCTCTATTGCATCCTCACCTCTGAGCCCAAAAATCCCTTTATAGGTTAATCTACAAGAAGATATAAGGAGAGCTAAGGCTAATGAAAAGCCCAAACATCCTTGTCCTTTCATTTCCCATTCACCAACTTTCTCTCCTATTAATTTGTTTCCCTCGTTTATTTTATTTATTGTTACATTATCTTTTATTTTATTTTAATCTTCATTAATGATCAAATTACTTGTAAATATTACATTATACAACCATTCATTTTTTTATCAATTCTATTTAGATCATATACAAATATTAATATATCATTAAAAACATTAATCCAATTTATAAAACATTTACATAACATTAAAAAAAATTGAAAATGTGTAAAGAAATATTATCCCCATATACTTAACTCTTGGTGCACATACACATGATACTTAACCCACATGAGGTAACTGATCAAACATGACATCACTTTCTAGAACTCAATAAAGAGGAATACCAATCAATATCCAATTCATTCAAAACTTTTTGATGATGGTATGTGTCAATCGGGATAAACCTCATATGTCATCCTAATTGTGACATGTATTTTGATCTCATCTTCATCAATATGCATTATAATCTCATTCGTGAAATATATGATTGTTATTATTTTATCATATCTTGATCATGAATTTAAACCTACTTTGATTAATTTTCAACTAATATTATGACTTTAAACCTACTTTGATTAATTTTCGATTAAAATTAAATACCTTGTGTTTGACCATAATGTTTTATGAAAAAAATATACTACATGGAAATAGAAATATAAACTTATATATCGTTCATCCCATTAGACATATAAAATTATGTATCATTAATCTTATGTTATTTGTTTTAAAAAAATTAATATGTTAAATGTTTATTATGTTCCCCGTAGAGAAATGTTGTCAAAAATCATTATGCTCCATTAATTTAATATCAAAACATATTAGTTTAGTGTAAAAGTTTAATCACATGTATACAACATGATAAGGAATGAACTTGTGTTTTTCAATAATTTTAGATAAACATTATTTTATTTCTTTCTTTCTCTATATATAAACAATTTACAATTTGAATAGTAATTTTAACCCAAAAAAAAAATGTTTTTTAAAAAAGAACTATTATAATTGCATTAAAAACATTGTGATCTTATTAGACAATAAGAAAATACGAAATTTTGATAACTGTTAAATGTGTTTTTCAGATTTTTCCTCTCACATCAAAATTGCAGGAGGAGAGAGGATAGTTTTTTCTCTTACAATTATTCCTTTTTTCAGATTCTAATGAGAATCAATAAATTTTGACAAATTGCTTACATAACAAAAGACATAAACAATACATGACTAAAGTGGATTATGTGTCTGGATTCTTGTCACTATTGGCTACGTTACTGGAGAGGATTTTTTCTTATTTACTATTATCGTCCAAGCTTCATTTGCATCTGATGAAGTCCTTATTTCTCCCTCCAATCCCAATTTGTCTTGATCTGGAGGTTCACAATGATTTATTATCTCATCTTCTTCTGCTTGATTTTCCTGGCCCGACTTAGGCTAAGGACTAAGCATGAACTTTGCTTCCTGATTTGCATTTGGAGGAAAATAAGATTCCTCTTTATGAGGGGGTTTATAACTTCCACTGTACCTTGTGGTTGTTGATTTCCGTTGTAAAGAAAGGTCTTCTTTTGATGGAGTTTCACTTATTTTCTTTGAAACCACTTCTGGCTCCTCCTTGGGTGGGTCCAAGCCAGGTGGATCTTCCTTGCTAATCAATTGATGTTTTTCCTTAGCACCAACCCGCTAGGTTGGGTTACGCTATTGCTTCCTATCTTGCCTTGGCCCTTTTGGGAAACACGTGTTAAGCCCTAGATATTGAGTTATTACATTTCTATTTTTTTATTAGTGTTGTCCATATTGGTCGGCTAGATCATTTAATTGTAGTTGTACCCTTTATCTCCTATATATACTAAAGGGTTCTTGAAACACCATCTTTTTCATACCCATCTTTTGTCTTTTTGGTCACTTTTGTCTATCATTACAACCATTCTTTGAGTCTATTCTTGATCATAATGATATATTTTGTCAAACGTATGTTCTCCCATAACTCATGTCATTTTAATGGATTATGCTAGTATGATTGAGGGAAATTAACCTATTTTATGCTTACGCACGAGAAAGGTGCATAACTACTATTTCATGTTGGTGTGTAAATGTTGTTGCTACACTATTGATGCTACATCATTCCTGCTACACTGTTTCCACTACGCCGTTATTGCTACATTGTTTCCGCTACATCCTTGTTGCTACATCGTTGGCGCTACATTGTTGTCACTACACCATTGCTGCTACACCATTGTTGTGACACTAAATTTGCCACATCGATGCTACTGCACCATTAACATTACACCAACCCTGGCACATCGATGCTACTACACAAGTTGTTGATTACATTGAGGATGGAGTAGATTGATGTTGTTTCTCTATTTCAAATCCTAGGAATCATATATCTATGGAAGATATTAAGTTTCATGGCATGCAATCACATGATTTCCATGTTCTCATGCAACAACTTCTTCCATTAGTAGTGCACCATATGCTACCAAAAACGGTCTAAAACAAATTGTAGGCTTTGCTTCATTTATAGGCGAATTTGTGCAAAAGTGGTGGATCCAATAGATCTTGAAAACTTAGAAGATGTTATTGTGGAGGCATTGTGCTTACTTGATAAATATCCCCCCTATCATTCTTTGATATAATTATTCATTTGACCGTACACTTGGTACAAGAGCTACGTTTTTGTGGCCAATTGCATAATAACGGATGTACCCTTTTGAAAGGTCAGTGAAATTTTACTATGTGTACTTAAGTCCACATAAATTCCAAATATTATGTTCACGATATAGTACATCACTATCAAATTTGTATTCATAGTTTTGATTTGACTTCAAGTTTTGTGTGTTTTTTGTTTAGGAACATGAAATTTTTCAAAAGTTATGTGAATAATAGAAATAGGCCTGAAGGGTGCATAGCTGAAAATTACTACAATATGGAGGAATCCATCAAATTTTGTGCTAGATATGTTGAAATTATGAAATATGTTGGAAGCATGCCTAGTAGAAATGAGGTTAGGGATGATGAAGAGGTTGGTCATTATGGGAAGGCCTTATCTAGTAGAAATTTTATTGAATTGGATGATACCAATTTGTTACAAGCCCATAGGTGGGTCTTGCACAACACACATGGAGTTCAACCATGGATAGAGTAAGTAGTAAGCACGACCTTGTAGAATCATTCTTTATTAGACTTTATCAAAATATCTTGAAAACAAATTTCATTGACATGACTGGAAATTAGGACGCACTTGAGTGAAATCGCCAATACAAACATCCAAGCCCAAATAGATGAGTCCTTGTTAGAAAATCTCCACAACCAACAATTTAGTGATTAGTTAAGATGTAACATCCCGCTCTTGCACGCACTGAGTGAACTTATTCTTTGAGGACACTTGCGTGCAACTGATCTGGGTCATTATATTATTGGTTGTTTTGATTATGATTATGAGATATGATGGATTTGTTGATATGTTATTTTGTAGTATTTACATACACAGGTGCTATTGACTGGGTCTCCTGAGTGTGCAGGACTCTGGACGTTGAGGATGTTGAGGCATTGATGAAACCCCTTGGACTCTGGATCGATTCAGGGAGTGGACTAGGGTTTAAATGTTGTTGATGTGACATATGTACATATGATTAGATGTTACGATGATTGATTATTATTGCTGGCATGATTTGTTGATGGATACAGGATAACAATAACTTATTGACCAGACTCACATTTGGAGTAGAGGGGTTACGCATGACAACCAGATACATTGAGGGAGAGGTGTGGCAGCAACCCTGCCACAACCTACTAGCAGTCTCGTTGTAGTTCGAACTGTAGGTTAACGATTACCTAGTTCAAGAACACCCACGATACTGTGAGGGAAAACTGTGACAATCGCTCATAGTGATTCTAAGGGGCACACAATAAGGCAGGGGCCTTATTCCTTAAAGGCCCTTAGTCTCCCACAATATCACCTAACCGAGTATTGACTCCAGGGGTTTAACATCTACCAAATTCAGTCAAGAGTCGAGTGGCACCCTTGGAGCACATAGTGCATCTTGAAGGGAACGTCGCACAAAGAAAATGGAAAGAGACGAGTGGCACCCTTGGAGATAAGGCCAAGGCACCTGTACCCCTGAGGGTCCACAACGTGCCCTAGTCGGTACTGGTAGGATTCACCGAGAACTCGAGAAGGTCAAGTTTCTTGAGTTCTTTGGTGCCTCGAATGACACAACTGCCAAGGCACGATTGGAGAATATGGCGATGTGCTTTTCACTTCGCGACTCTACCTCCAACATGAAGGTTTGCATGGAGGTATTTCAACTTAAGGGGAGTGCTCTTCTATGGTGGAAGACACTCTTTCCGCAATTGAACATGGCAGTCGAAGACGTGTCATGGGAATTGTTCGAGGAACGGTTCTGGGAGAGGTATCTGCCTAAGGAATTCATTGAGCGTTAGCTCAACAAGTGAAATGCCTTGAGATAGGGTGGTCGTACGGTGCCCGAGTATGAGGCCTATTCTATGGAGCTCCTTCGGTATTCTCTGCACCTGAATATTGAGGAACTTAAGGTCAACAGGTTCATGTTTGGCCTTAATGTCAACATTCGTGCAGAGGTTAGGATTCTGATGCCTAAAACCTTGCATGATGTCATCCTGAAGGCCCTCATAACAGAGGAGGAGCTTATAAGCAGGGGTCAGAGTAGGACTCCATCGAGACCAGTGGGTCAGGTGTCAAGTAGCATCAGACAACAACTAGACATTCACCAGGATATCGTGACTTCCAGATAGGATCCACTTTCACTACACCTCGGCGACCAGCACCTCCGCAGCAGACTCCTTACCGAGGACCACAACACTAGCAGCAACGTCGACCGCAACAACAACAGTTTAGGCCTGTTCAACAGAACATACCAGGGTTCCAAGCTAGTGGGCTGTCATCTTCTACTTCGGGTACCGGGACTACTGGATCGAAGAAAGGGTTTTGGACATGTGGGGAACCACATTACCAACGTGATTTCCCAGTGGAGAGGACCAGAGCATCTGGATCAGCCGGACCCACTACTGTGGGAGATTTGGGCAAGGCCCATCAGATTCATCCAATGATGAATAACCGCTAGGAAGAACACCGGTCGACTTTTCTCAAGAGGTCAGGTACCATCGTTGACCAGACCCTTAGTATTTTGACAGATCCAGGTGCTACAGAGAGTTTCATTTCTGGGGTAGCGCTAAAAATAATTAAGGTAAGGGCAGTCAAACAGGATGAGTTTAGATTTGTAGAAATGGCTTCGGGAGCCAAATAAAAGGTTGGTGGTGAGTTTGCAGGTTGTAGCCTTAACTTGGGAGAGTTTGTCACTAGGGCCAACCTGTACGTCACGATCTTAGGATCTTATGACGTCGTGATCGATATGGACCAGTTGGAATCGCATGAGGCGATACTCAACTGTAAGACGAAATGGTTGAGCTTGGTCGATGATGAGGGACATAGACACGAGATTATAGGTCAGAACTAGGGTGTTTTCTGAGGTTCATCTCTTCCTTGCAGCTACGGAAGAGCATGTGCAAGGGATGTAAGCTTTATGCGATCCTTGTGTTAAACGAGAAGGGAGTAGCGGAACGTCTAGAACACCTTCCAGTGGTGAGAGAGTTTGTGGACGTCTTCCCTGAGGAGTTACCTGGGATGCCATAGGAGAGGGAATCGAAATTTACCATAGACCTAAAACCGGGGATTGAACCAATAGCAGTAACTCCTTATCGGATGTCAACCCTGGAGTTACAGGAGTTGAAAATGCAACTGAAGGAGTTGTTGGACCTAGGACTTATACATCCAAGTGTGTCATCGTGGGGTGTGCCTGTTATTTTCATACGAAAGTATGATGGGTCATGGAGACTCTGCATTGAATATCGTCAATTGAACAAGGCAACGATCAATAATCAGTATCCATTGCCAAGGATTGATGATCTGTTTGATCAGATGAAGGGTGCGACGATGTTTTCAAAGATAGAATTTAGATCAGCGTATCACCAGTTATAGATCAAGGAGGATGACATCCCTAAGACTGCCTTTAAGACGAGGTTTGTACATTACAAGTTTACTATTTTACAGTTTGGACTAACGAACGCCCCAGGGGTATTTATGAGTTTGATGAATGGGGTGTTCCTCGAATACTTGGAAATGTTCGTCCAAATATTCATTGACGATATTTTTATTTACTCTCAGATGATGGAGGAGCACGACGAGCACTTGCGCTTGGTGCTACAATGTCTACGAGTGAACAAATTGTTTGGGAAGCTGTCTAAATGCTCATTTTATTAATCGAAGATTCATTACTTAGGGCATGTCATCTACGACGAATGTATCGTTGTGGATCTAGCAAAGGTTGAGGCTATTATGGAATGACCTGCGCCAAAAATTTTCCCTGAAGTGCATAACTTCATGGGTTTAGCGAGATATTATTGATGGTTCGTCGAGGGTTTTTCGAAGATAGAAAATCCGATCACAAATTGTAGAAGAAGAACAATAAATTTGTTTGGGACGAGAAATGCGTGGAATCATTTCGGAGGCTCAAGGAGTTGTTAACGATAGCACCAATACTGAAGGTCCCTGACATGGACACAAACTTCTTGGTATGCATTGATGCATCCAAGAAAGGCTTAGGCAGAGTCTTGATGCAAGACGGTCAAGTGATCACTTACATCGCGAGAAAGTTGAGAAGTCATGAGGAGAACTATGCAATGCATGATTTTGAAGTTGTTATCCATTGTATATTGTATATTTGACGTAAATTCGAACTAAAAACGGACCACTATGGACTACAACACATCTTTACGCAAAGCAACTTGAACACGTGACAATGACGTTGGTCGGAATTGCTTAGCGAGTATGATTTCGAGATTTGTTACATAAAAGGAACAATGAACAAAGTGGATGATGTGTTGAGTCAGAGACCATGCATATTTTCGGTGATGCCTCTTCAGATGAATCTACGTGAAAATATTATAACTTTACAGTGCGACGATGATTGGTACAAGGAGGTCAAGGATTTTATCGGAAAAAACACAATGATGGTACCAAAATTTGAGGGATTTACTGTGGACAACGACGAATTATTAAGATTTAAATTCGAATTTACGTACCACCCAACGACGAGTTGAGGAGTTTGATCCTAAACGAGGTTCATATAACAGTGTACATGGCTCATCCTGGAGTCACAAAGATGAGGGTAGACCTTAAACCCTTATTCTTATGGAAATGAATTAAGTCAGACATAGTCGACTACGTGGCCAGATGTCTAGAATGTCAACAGGTGAAGGCTGAACATAGACATCTGACAGGATTTCTACAACCACACACTATTCCGGAATCGAAATGGGAGGTCATTTCGATGGATTTCATTGTTCGATTTCCACTGACGGCAAGGAGACACGACTCAATTTTTGTGGTAGTCGACACTCTAACGAAGAGTGCTCATTTTATTCCTGTGTGTACGACGTATAAGGCACCTGACATAGCTAGAGTTTTCACCAACGAGATTGTTAGGATGCATGGCATGCCTAAGAGGATTATATCCGATCGAGGATCGGTGCTTACTGGACGATTTTGGACTAGTTTCCAAGAGGCCTTGGGAACCCAACTTAACATTAGTACTGTAAATCACCTGGAGATAGATGGGAAAATTGAAAGAACAAACCAAATCTTGGAGGATATGTTGCATATGTACGTAATGGATCAACAGAAGCATTGGGAATAATTCTTGCCACTGGTAGAATTTACATATAACAACAGTTACCAAAGCACTATTAAGATGGCGCCTTTTGAGTTTCTTTACGGGCGACCGTGTCGAATGCCTTTGAGTTGGGATCGGCTTAAGGATAGATATTGGTGGGACCAGAAGTGATCCAAGAAATGGAAGATAAAATGAAAACAATAAGACAAAGGATCAAAGAAGTGCAGGATCGACAATAGAGTTATGCCGATGTGCATCATGTTGACCGTAGTTACAAAGTTGGCAATCGAGTCTTCTTGCAGGTGAAACCGCATAAGAGTTCAATCAAGTTTAGAAAAGGTGCTAAACTCTCTCCTAGGTTCACGGGTCCTTTCAAGATTGTAGAAAAGAAGGAGCTCATGGCCTATTGACTAGCCTTTCCTGATTCTTTGAGGCATATGCACGATGTTTTTCACGTATTTGTTTTGAGACATTATTTTAGTGATCCTACACATGTTATTGACATGATTTTCTTGCAGGTATTTGACGAGGGTGCACTCACAGCGGAGCCAATCTGCATCCTGGACCATCACATTTGATTGCTACGACGTCGAACAATAGATCAAGTCAAGGTCCAATGGGATAACTATAGTCCGCACTCGATGACCTGGGAGGATGCATATGATATGCGTCAGGAGTTTCCATTTTTGTTTGATAACTAGACCTATGATATCCTGATACATTTTATTTCGGCACTTACATACTGTGAAACTTCGGGAAGAAGTTTAAAACAAGAGGGGGTGTATGTAACATCTCTCTCTTGTGCACACTGAGTGAACTTATTCTTTGAGGACAATTGTGTGCAAGTGATATGGGTCATTATACTATTGGTTGTTTTGATTATGATTATGAGACATTGTGGATTTGATGATATTTTATTTTGTAGTATTTACACAGATAGGTGTTATTGACTGGGTCTCTTGAGTGTGTAGGACTCTGGATGTTGAGGATGTTGAGGAATCGATAAACCCCTTGGACTTCGGATCGAGTCAGGGAATGGATTGTTAGGGTTAAAATGTTGTTGATGCAATATATGTATATATGATTAGATGTTATGATGATTGATTATTATTGGTGACATGATTCGTTGATGGATGCAGGTTGATGGTAGCTTGTCGACCAGACTCACATTTGGAGTAGAGGGATCACACATGAAAACCAGAGACATTGAGGGAGAGGTGTGGTAGCAACCCTGCCACAACCTACTAGCACTCCCATCGTGACTTGAACTGTAGGTTAACGATTACCTATTTTGAGAAGACCCACGATGCCGTGAGGGAAGACTGTGACAGTCACTCACGATGATTCTAAGGGGCACACAATAAGGCAGGGGCCTTATTCCTTAGAGGCCCTTAGTCTCCCACAAGATCACCTAACGAAGTATTGACTCCAGGGGTTTGATGTCTACCAAATTCAGTTAAGAGGCGAGTGAAACCCTTGGAGCATTTAGTGCGTCTTGAAGGGTACGTCGCACAAAGAAAACAAAAAGAGGCGATTTGCACCCTTGGACCACGTAGTGCATCTTGAAGGGCACGTCATGCAAAGAAAATGGAAAGAATCAAGTGGCACCCTTGGAGCACGTAGTGCGTCTTGAAGGGCATGTCGCACAAAGAAAACAGAAGGAGGCAAGTGGCACCCTTGGAGCACGTAGTGCGTCTTGAAGGGCACGCCGCGATTTTAACCGGTAAGTAAATAAACCTAGTGCCTAGAAAACTATGCCTCCTTAGGACTTGCTCGGCCTTAAAATGAATGATGTGATAAGTAAAGTTTAATGACTAATTTTTCCCTTAAGAACTGTCGCCAAGCCTAGTGAATTGAAAACCTTGGTCTGAGTAGAACCTTAGAATGAAAAAAAAATAATTAGACATATAACCAGATTAAAGTGGAAACTTTAATTCACTAAGGTTCTTTTTATAAAATTTCAATTCACTAAGGTTCTTTTTATAAAATTTCAAATCACTAAAGGTTCTTTTTATAACTAATTAGAAAATTCAAGCATTAATAATTAAAGTGGAAATTTTAATAAAGGGTTAATTAATAAAAGGGGTATTTGGTTGTTTTTGTCTAAACCTGCTAATTCTGAATTTAGTTATAAAAAGGGGAAACTTAAAGAAAAGGGGGAAACCTAAGAAAAAGGGGAAACTTAAAGAAAAGGGGAAACTTAAAGAAAATGGGAAACTTAAAGAGAAAGGGGAATGCCTAACTTAGTAAGGAATCTAGCCTTGGAACTTTCTATTTATGAACTCAACTAGGAATTAAGTAAGGCGTAAGTCATTTAAGAATTGTAAAGGAACAATGGGACACCGGGGATTGTTTTAAGGAACACTTTTAGGTGGGTGAGGGAAATAAGAATATTTAATTATTTAATAAAATTTATTTTCTGGTGCAACTAGGGGATCAGGCGACATGTGTACGAGGGAGGTTTTTCCTAATTAAATAAATGAAAAATGAATCTAATGAGGGTTGGGGAAACTAATGACTAGGAAACTCTATAAAAGAGATGGCGAAGGAGGAGTATGGATCACATCTGGCTTGCGTAACATTACACTACTGAAATTTTATCTTGACTGAACTTTCTCTTGTGGGAGTTGGGATACCCAGCTCGGGTAACGAGTGGTAGCTCGACCTTGCGAGGCAATATGGGTGCTAGCATTCTCTGTTATTGTGTGCGTGGCCCCTTTGCGGCTCGGGGGGCTCAGGGGGAAGAAGAGTACCCCTAGCGTTGGTTGATAGGTACCGGTGAGGTCACATCGGTTGGCAAGTGGGAGATGGATGGAGTGTGAGTGGGACATTGACTCCAGAGCATTCGCATTTGACTTAAAGTTGTTACTTGCAATGAAATTTAATTTACACTTTTTTATTTTACTGTACTCGAAATTATATTTCATTTCCATGAGATTTCCTTGCACATGTATTTCTACGATAATTGTAATCTCTTGTCGCTTGATTTGTTTAGTAAGAACCCTTTCTATCCACATTATCCTTTATTTCAGAGTTATTGTCTATTTGCGTGTGGCCAGAATGAGCCCTGGACTCAAAACCTTGCCCGCGCTCTTGTTTCTTCTGCCTTCATTTTCTTTATTCCTTGATTTCACTTTATTTCATTATTTGCTTCTCCACAGAGAAGATATGGATGCATATTAGTGTTTTTATCCTCTGTTCCTTGATCCTTGAAGTTATTAGTCTATGCCTAAACAGTCGACCATGAGACGAATCGACTGTCTTTCACTCCGGTGTTAAATATTTAGATACAAATGCCCTACTTTCTTGTGTATGGATAATAAGTGTAGGATCATTCCTCTGCCCAGCACTTATTTGCAGTGAGTTCCTCTGCGTTTTCCCTTGAGTTGTAATCTCGACACCCTCTCTTTTTACTTGAGTTTTCACCATGCGTTTACACCTTGTTTTAACCCTCACTTTACCCAGCGTTGCCACTTATTTTTGTTCCAAATCTCTTGTTGGATTACCACTTCATTGCTCCGTGTTTCTAGATATCTGATGACTGTGTGGGTAGTACTTGGAGTGCGCAATGTGCATGCGCTATCATTGTTAGACAAGATCTTTATTGTTATTTACACAACATTCTAGTTATGGATTTTATTGTTACTTAGTTATGGATTTACACCACAATTTAGTTATGGATTGATCAACATTGATTTGATTAGCATTGAATAGTGATTCTATTATTACTATTGTGATTGATTAGCATTGAATAATGATTCTATTATTACTGTTGAAATTGATTAGCATTGAATAACATTGAATAACGATTCTATTATTACTACTGTGATTGATTAGAATTGAATATCATTGATTTGATTAGCTTTTGATTATCATTCCTGCTGCGATTCTATCATTACCACTGTGATTGATTAGCGTTTGATCAACATTTGATTTGTTTAGCATTTGAATAATGATTGCTCCTCAATGAGCCCCTGTATAACACGAGTTGTTGTATAACGCCTTGTTGAATAGTGATTGCCCCTCAACGAGCTCCTGTATAAGACGATTTACTGATCAACGCATTGTTGAAACCCAAGTGCTCCCTAAACGATCTCTTGTATAATGGTTGTTGCATAATGTTGGATTTACATCGATTGCTTCATAACGAATGTTGTATAATGATAGTTGTATAACGATTTCTCCTTAAACAAATGTTGTATATCGATTGTTTCATAACGTGGGTTGTACATCAGTTGTTGCATAATGAATGTTGTATAATGACAGTTTCTAATGACATTTAATAATTTACAGGCGGAAGGAAAATAAAATATTTCTTATACCTTAAATGGTTGGCACATGGCCCAAGGAAATATGGAACCAAGTACGGGGGCTACTTAATCAATGGGTCTATATTTCATATTAAAAGCATAGAGAATGATAGAGCCACCCAAAATAGTGGTGTGTGCATAGATGCACAAACTTTAAAGAGATCAAGTGAAAAAGACAAATTCCTATACATTAGATGACAACATATTTTGGAGTGATCCATGAAATAATCATATTGGACTACCCGTTGCATGGAGTATCACTTGTTCAAATATCAATGGGTAGATGTACACAATAAGAATGGAATGAAACATGATGAACTTTGGTTTCACAATTCTTAATATGTATAGATGCCTAAGTATTGATAGAGTGCAAGATGATATATTTATTCTAGCATCACAAGAAAAACAAGTATTCTATGTGCAAGATCATGTAGAGAATGATTCGTATGTATTTCTGACATGCCCTCTAAACGGATTGAGAATAACAACACATATGAATTTAAGTATGTATATCTCATAAGTGTTGTAGACTTTGAAGGGACAAAATGAAAATATGATGAAGTTGTAGTTGATGGTGACATGAATTATGTTCGACAAGATTGTGAAGGCACATGGTTCGATGTTGATAAATAAGTAATATTCATGATTTATTTATCCATTCTCATCTAATTTCTATCCATGAAAATTAAAATTACATTTTCATACTAATAATTGTTTTGATCATTACCTATATCAAATAATTGACTATATTGTTTATTTGAATGTCATTCTTAAGTTTTACAAACAATTGCATATTAAAAATGGTTTTGACATTACATTTTTATATTATCAAATCCCACCCCCATGTCTCTCAAATTTTTATGTATATGAAGACAAAAACTATTGAAGATCATATTCAAAGAAAGTCATGGTGTGGATTTTTTTTCGTTCTCATTATGGTACTAATGGCTTATGATATGTTTTTTTTTTTTTTGTTACTCTTAGAGTTGTAATTTGTTTTCTTCAAAGGATTGTATAGGTGGCAGTTTTAAACGATTTTGATTTTTACCCTTTTGTGGGAGATAGTGGCAGTTTTTGTATAGATTAGAAATTATGTTTTTTAGTGTTGATACCTAGTTGTTCTTAGGGTCATTAAATAAATGAGGTTGAAAGGATTTTTTCTTATCTTCCTTAATTTTAAGTGCATACAAACATTATGAATGTGATTTTCATTCTCCTTGAACATTGTTGATACTGAGAGGAGGGTGAATCAATATCAAGTACAATTTAAAACTTTTTCCAACTTATACTTAAACCATTCAACTATATCCAATGAGAAATGAACAATAGTATAAGATTTACACCAATACACCATAATACACCATGCACAATATATGAAAAATAATCAATAGTTTATTATTAAGGGAAGTAATGACTTCCAAAGGTAGCTACAGCTTCCAAATGTAGAGGGAGGGATAAACCTCCAAGAGGAAGATACAATCCTCCAATATCAAGAGAGATTTGAACTCTCCATCCTTGCCCCTTCCTTCCACCCAAGAATATA
>ML797624.1:155145-175777 GCA_009831015.1 Picea engelmannii | reverse complement strand
GCTATCTCATATGTTCCTTGAGTGGAGACCCCATGGAATAAACGAATTTCCATCCATCAACATACCAAAAAATTGGGATTGCCAAGAAAAGTGCCAAGGCAAAAAGGCAGATGGCCAAATGAAACATAGGATAGAGAATAAATGAATTGGATAGAAGAAGAGAAAAGTGAGTAGCAAGGAAGAGGGAGCAACCATGCAAAAGAAAACTACAAAAAAGGGAAAAAAATATTATCAAATAAGGAGAAGCATTGCTCACCACTTAATTTTTTTTAGACAACTTGGGAGCCAAAATTGGCAAACCCACCACGCACAAGAAACATGTGAGGAGACAAAAACAATTATGGGGTTTCCAACCTTCCTTAGCACAGGTGGCATTGAGTAAACAAAAATCCATCCATCAATGCAATGAAAACTTGGGGTTGCCAAGGCAAGAATATAGATGCACAGATGAAATCCTAGACAAAGAACAAACTAAACGATCAGAGTAAGACCGAAGCGAACAATAAGGAAGAGGAAACAACCACACTAGGGAGAGATCAATAAGAAGACAAACACATTGTTGAATAAGTAGAAGCATTACTAACCACTTCACTTTGTTTAGACGACTTGGGTACCAAAACCAACAAGCTCGCCTGTGCACAAGAAACATGTTAGGAGATCAATTGAATTTTGTAGTTTCCCATCTTCCTTGACTTGGGTGGCATGGAGTAAATAAAACAACATCCATAAATGTATTGAAAACTAGGGTTTTCCAAGAAAATCACTAAGTCAAGAAGGTAGATGCCCAAACAAAACATCAAGAAAAGAATAATCAAAATAGTAAGAGGAAGACTGAAGCAACGAATTAACTTTTCTAAGACGACTTGGGAGCCAAAATTGGCAAGCCCACCCATGCACAGGAAACATGTGAGTAAACCATACAATTTTTTGGGTTTCCCACCTTCCTTGGCACACATAGCATGGAGTAAACAAAATTTCATCCATCAATGTACCGAAAAATTAGGTTTTCCAAGGAAAGAATGAATATGCCCAAATGAAACACTGGGAAAAGAACAAGCAAAATAGCAAGAGGAATACCAAAGCGGAAAACAAGGAAGAGGGAACAACCACACTAGGGAGAGCTACATAAGAAGACAAAAATATTGTCAAATAAGGAGAAACATTGGTCACCACTTAACTTTTTTGAGATAACTTTGGAGCCAAAATTGGAAAGCCTTTCCACACAAAAGAAACATGAGAGGTGACAAAACGAATTTTGGGCTTTCCCACCTTCCTTGGCATGAGCAGCATGGAGTAAAAGAAAAGTCATCCATCAACATACCGAAAACTTAGGATTTTCAAGAAAAGTTCCAAGGAAAGAATGCAAATGCCCCAAATTCCAAAGGAGGAATGAACAGGTAAAAAGGTAAACTATTCATTTCTAAAGACTTTTGATTGTGAAACATTTGTCCATATTGATAGAGAAAATAGAACAAAGCTTGAGGCAAAATCCAAGAAGTTTACTTTTATTGGATATGGAGTTACTGATTTTGGTTGTCACTTGTGGGATTATGAAAATCACAAAGTCATTAGGAGTAAAGATGTGGTATTCAATAAAAAGTTCATGTACAAATATCAGTTGCAGGGAAAGAAACAGGAAAATGAAAACAAATAACACGTAGTGCTTGATGAAATCAAAACGAAAATCCAAAGGCGCCATAAAATCAAAATGTTCAAAAAGA
The DNA here is from genome assembly GCA_009831015.1 of Picea engelmannii. Taxonomy (NCBI): domain Eukaryota; kingdom Viridiplantae; phylum Streptophyta; class Pinopsida; order Pinales; family Pinaceae; genus Picea; species Picea engelmannii. Next base: position 174,056 of record ML797624.1, on the reverse strand, counting down.
GGTACCTCAAACTCCTGCCAAGGTTGTTATAATATCTACTAGGTTAAGTACACCTCTTGAATGATACTCTCCTTCACTGTATTATTTATTGTTGATTGATTCTGGTGAACTAGAAAGATATGAAGAAGAAATGCAAGTAGAAACAGAAAGAAGTGGGAGCAAGGCATGAAAGAGGAGATGGACTCCTTGGTACATAACCAAAATTGGGTCTTAGATTAGTTTCCTATGGATAAAAGAGAATTGTAGAATAAATGTGTATCTAGTTTGAAGGAAGAAGATGGAGGAAAAAATAGGTACAAGGCCAGACTTGTTGTAAATGGGTTTGCACAGAAGAAAGGTATAGATTTTGATGAAATATTTTCTCTTGTTGTTAAAATGACTTCAATTAGAACTATTTTAAGTCTAGTGGCACTAGAAGATTTTCATCTTGAACAGTTAGATGTAAACACAATGTTTCTCCATGGGGATTTGATGGAAGAGGTGCAGTGGTCATACGGATATGAGGTTAAAGGGAAGGATAAATTATTATGCAAGTTGAAGAAGAGTTTGTATGGCCAAAAGCAAGCTCCAAGGCAGTGGTATTTGAAATTTGACAGGTTTATGACAGAACAAGGTTATAGTAGATGTCATTCTGACCACTATGTTTATTTTAAGAGACTAGATAATGGCAACTATATTATCTTGTTATTATATGTAGATGCCATGCTTGTTGCAGGGTATAACATGAAAAATATAAATGTGCTCAAAAGAAAATTATGTAATTAATTTGTGATGAAGGATTTGGATGCTGCAAAGAAAATCCTTGGTATGAGAGTAACAAGAGACAAAAAAATCACAAATTAACATTGTCTCAAGGTGAGTACATAGAGAAGGTGTTGGAAATATTTAAAATGAAGGATGAAAAACCAATTAATACACCTTTGGCCAGCCATTTCAAATTGACTAAGGATATGTGTCCCAAGACACGAGAACATATAGACTACATGTCGAAAGTTTTGTACTCATCGACAGTTGGCAACTTGATGTATGCAATGGTGTGCACAAGGTTGGATATTGCACATGTAATGGGAGTTGTGAACATGTATATGAACAATCTAAGTAAAAACCATTGGAAGGCAGTAAAGTGGATTCTCATGTATTTGAGAGGTACTACTACTCATGCATTATGTTTTGGAGGTTCAAACACTATTATATAGGGATATGTTGATTCATATATGGAAGGTGATATATATAGCATGTGGAGAACCACATGGTATGCTTTTACTGTAGGTGGAATAGCAATGAGTTGGATTTCAAAATTGAAAAAGGTTGTTTCACTTTCAACAATAGAAGCAGAGTATGTCACTGCTACAAAGGCTAGTAAAAAGATGATTTGGTTACATAGATTTATGGAGTAATTGGGAAATAAGCAAGAGAATATCAGGTTGTACAGTGACATCTAGAGTGTTGTTCATCGTGAAAATACCTAAACGTTGCATTCTAAGACTAAACATATATAGCTCAAGTTCCATTTCATACGATTAGTTTTGGAAGATGAATTGTTGAAGGTGGAAAAGACACACACTAGCCAGAATCTGCAGACATGTTAACAAAGACAATAACCGAGGATAAAATAAGTTCCTGCTTAGTTTTAGTTGGCCTTCAAGTATGATGGTGAAGATGAGAAACATGATAGGTCCAAATTTGAAGCATAGTCTAGTAGGTGCAATAGTGGTGAGGTTGTTGTGATCAGTCTCCAAGTAGGATATTGTTGGTTGTGGAGCTTGATTATCTTCCTGATTTAGAGAAATTGTTTCAACCACGATCCTAGTTCTTGATGAGGTGGTATGGAGGGGATTTCTCCACAACTAATGTTGTCAGAGATTACAGCAGGGTGAAGAAAATTATTTGGATCCCCCCCTGGCAAGGGTTCAGGGGCAACACCCTTGAAGAGAACTTTTTGGAAAAATGCCTTGTAAAATATTGTAATTTCATAGCCAATCTAGATTGTTGATTATTAGGTCGTTGATCTTACAGTAAAGGATATGTTGGTACCTTTTTTCCTAGAAGGAAATCCTCTTTTTAAGAGGGCATTGTATTGCAACTATGTATGGGGAGAGAGATTATTGTGATTGAGAGAGGAGACTTTGAGAGAGTGAAGAGGAGATTGTGGCGGATGTATTGTAGGTGTTATCCTTTTATTTTGTTGGATATATTAAACCAAGGACCAGTTGTTTCTCCATGGATGTAGCCTATATCAGGTGAACCATGTATATCAATGTCTTTCTTGTATTGTGTTCTTTTTTGTTTTGTTTTTGCATTCATTTTGATTTTTTTTTTATTTTTATTTCTCCATGATCCTTTTCCTAAAACATATCGCTTCTATCATGTACATATAGTTACCATGAGATATCATCGTAGAAATTTCAACCAAAATCTTTTAAACTTGTATCTCATAGACTGTCCCATTCCACTTTCAAATATATTTCATATAGGAAATCAAGTTTCCCAATTATGAGCTTCCCCCTCATAATGTTTATCTTTTGTTGTAGCGGTTGTTGGTTGTTGTAATCTAAGGGATTACATAGGGGAAGTTACCAGCAAGAAAACACACATAATATACAAATGCATGATACAATATTATACAAACATGCATTCATAGAAGGAGAAAGAGGAAAAGAGTAGTAATATAACCAACAATATGTATTCCTTTATTATATAGATCAAGCACCATTATTATCTCTTGTTACATTCATGATCACATATATTTATACTCTGGTTCAGTTGGTAGGTAATTACAACTGTTCCTAACTACCCTGGTTGATCAACTCAACCCAACGATCAATCAAATGAACTTTCCTAGTCGACTTCCTTTCACATTTGAATGATAATTTACCTTGGTTGACTGCTCGACCTAGTTCTCAATGAAGTTGTTGCTTCAACTGTATTTGTTGGAACTTATTCTAGTGGAGATTATTTTTATTGTGATTTTGGAGATGATTGTGGAGGTGGTTATGGATGATCGATTGATGCCTCGTCAAGACATTCTTTAGCTTCACATTCAACTCTTAGTTTTTCTAACCAATATGGCTCCTCTGCAATGGTTGATATTATAGGTTCCCTGATTTCCTCAGCAGGTTGGTTGATAGATGTCCTTGGACTAAAAAAATGAAATCTTGGTTGAGGGAAAGTAGTAGGTCACAATTTTTCTGGCACGTGGGAAGTTGTAGGTGTCTTGGTGTAAAGTTGATGAATATGTGGTGCCAATCACTTAGTCAATTTTCAAAATATTTCCATTCTTCAACTGATCATTCTACTTTCAGACTTAGTGTTTTTATTTGCACCAAATAGTTGAGTTTGTCTGAAAGGGAGGCATTATGTATTCCTTCCAATTATGGGCTATAATTCTCCTGCATGTTTTGGAATTCCTTTAGGGTTTTTGTGATGTGTTTTGATGTAGTACCAGCTTCTACTTGGGCATTATTTCCATCTTGAAACCATTGATATTCTTGGGCTAACAATTCTACTTCTACTTGCTTTTCTTACTGAATTTTCTTGGTGAGAGCATCGTAGGAGCATGGGTCAAACATGGTGTTTTTCCTGTTAGTGAGGTATTCAATAAGGGCCTACGTGAATTTAAGATAACTACATGTGTTCGCAAATTACATGGGCCAATTCTTGAGTGATAAATTCATGAAGGAAGCATGTGCACTTGTTCCTTCCAAGTTTACCTTTGTTTCTTCAAATTTTCATGATCGTTTTGCAAAATTGTGCCTATTTGGTTGACCTTAATCCTTTTGTTTTCTTGTTCCAGTTGTTGGTATCATTCGACCAAGTGGTGAACCAATTGTTTCATGTAGTCAATTTTATTAGTGGTTGATTCCTTAGTGGTTATGTTCACCTTGTTCTGGATTAACTCCCTGCATTCTTTCCATATTCTTTGTTATTTGTATTTTCTGATGACAAGTGATTCAGTGCCTTTTAGGTACGCTTTCCACCTAATTACCATGTTTTTTATACTGACCTCGTGAAATGATTCCATCATTTCAATAACATTAATGATTTTGGGGTCAAATACTACCTTAAGAGCACTGCAAGGGTCTCCTTTTGGTTGAAAGGTCATAAAGGCTTCAAGTTCGTTCGGTTTTGTCTTGCCTTCCTTCCAGTGCCCTTTTATTTTTTGTGAATGACATATTGTTATTGGAGTATTTGTTGGAGATGGAGGATGCTATGAATTTAGGTTGGATGGAATGTCTTGAGCTGGTGGATGACATGATGATGTTGTAGATGGTGGATGCTCTTCTCTTGGTTGATCGGTTCCCGGATTCCGATTCTATTTTCCCTTGAGTCTGTTGCTTGGTCCTTTGCCTTTGTTGTTCTATTTACTCTTGTCTTCGATTGATCAATCTATTGAGGTGACTAATGTGGTTCATTCGATTGTTCTAGGGAAGTTTATTGTTGTGGGGTAGTCGATTGTTGTGGGGAAGTTGATTGTTGAGGTGTATTCAATTGTTCCAAATTTTCCTACACTATGGGAGTTGATACTATTGGCAATGGATACTTTATTATATCAATAGTGGATTGTTGTGACCAAGGGGATTTTATTTTGATTCTGATGGATTCACCCTTTTTTGTTTTTCTTCCTTGGAGGTTTCTTCAACTTCCTTGGCTTCTAGTTCTGCTTACTACTACATCTTTTTGATGTGAATATGCATCTATTGCTCAATTGTGGTTTTTTTCTTTAGGAACTTCATTATAATTTATTTTTATTTCTCTATTGCTTCAATATATTGAGGTCTAATGCTCGATTCCATCACTTGTTGGAAATTCCGATCTTTCTCTTGCATTGTCTTCCCATGTCAAATTGTTTATGCGATCAATGTTTGTTGTGTGACTTATTCTAGGTTTTTTTTTTTTTCAGATTAGGGTACTCAAAGTCGATTTCTTCTTCACTTTGGAGGATGGCTTGCAAATTTTCCTATGTTGATGCACTAGGAAATTTGACTAGTATTCCTGTATGTTGCAATTGCTTCCTCACAGTTGACTTCTTTTCTATATATTTTGATGTTGACTCGCCGATTACTATGAAGGGGATAGTATAAGAAATGTCTTCCCGATCCTATTCAATTTCTCCATATTGCAAAGGTGTGATGATCTCGATGATGGGATTCATATCAAGAGGATAACAATATTGAACTATCGTTGGATTTCCTCAAAGATTTGTTTGACAGTCAATTGATAGGAAAGCTATTTTGGTTCTTCTATTATACCATGCATGTACCAGAATTGTGTGTAGTCAAGTCCTAGATATATGTGGGCCATTAGGGAAAATGTCTTTATGATATTATGTGCAACTCTCCAACGGTGAGAAATGCTCTTTAGTGTTTTGACCCATTCCTGAAACATATACTGAGGTGTCACCCCCTCAATCTAGCATTTCCAATAAGATGCAAAGCATTGGAATTTGAACATTGTTGGGGTTGTTGTTCTTGTGAATGCATTCTCCCCAATTGGGCAGACTTGGATCATTGTAAGCCAGATTTGTAGAGATGGGTATTGGATGGCCTTGTGTGTCTCTTGGTATTCTTCACAATTTTTTTTCTGGATGTCAACAATGTGATCAACCCAGTTGAACACCTTATGGGATTGCATTCCTTCTATATACAAGACTAGTTTACTTGCAACCTAATCCTTTGAGTCAACTAAACACGTATAAGTATTAAAGAATTTGCAAAACATCAAATTTCCATACACCATAAATTTCATTATTCTCCATTTCCAGTCATGGAAATCAAAATGAAATAATTATTCATTTTTTGTGCAACACCATCACACTCAACATTACATAATGCAACCAATTATTCAAGTTAGAACTATTGTGCCAATGCTCATGGTCACATGCACACAATGCATCCTACATTGATCTACAAGATACCATATAATTGTGCATTCCCCCAGTGCATCTAACATATATGCTACATGATTCATAATATGAGTGTGATGAATTATTCATTCATTGTCAATCAACTCAAGCATGACATGCAAATTACAAATGCATTACAAAGTGTTTACCAATGTTTATATGCAAAAAACTTCCTACCTTGACCATACCCTACCTAGGTATCGATGGCATACCTAGATTCAATCATGTCCTTACCCATAGAGATTGCAAAATAAACTTGAAGGAATCCTTACCCAATTCCTTTCATATTACCCATTGTTTTGGCATGACCAATTTCATACCTACATGGTTGTAGTCATCATTCTTGGTGTCACCTTCCCAGCTAATACTCCGTGGGAGCTCACATAATTCCTTTATCTGCCTTTCAACAATAATCCTCTTGTCTTTATTCCTCTACATGAGGCTATTTTCCATTGGTAACTGTATCATCATCATCTTCAACCAATCCTAATCATACATCAATCACAACCACATTGGTCATAATGCCATGCTCATTACATATGTCACAACACTTTTTGAGTTAGCAAACAATATTAGATATGATTCTGCATATATACATGCACTCTACCACAAATTATCTCTTAATGTGTTTGCAGGGCCAATTGTATTCAAACAATATTCATTTCTTATAATTGTCAGCATTCCCATGCCTGAAATAATTACATGTATCATCTTTAATATTCTAGAGACATATAATAAACAATAAGAGAGAAGTCCAGGGATTTTCTCTTCCGATTTCTCTACACAGTCTAGAATTTGCAGCATAGCACATATGTTGTCCTTTCTGTCAATTGTATAACATACCAGTAGTTGTGATATTCATTCAAGTAGCTATGCTTATTCATTTTTCACAAACTACACTTACTTTTTTAAAAGCATATAACTCTTGTCAAACAAAGAAAATTTTAGAGTAAGAAAAATTCCCCCCCTGACTATCTCTACATTCTATCCCTTTCTAGGTTGGGTTGTTCTATTTCTTCGAGCAATTACAGTCAAGTCCACCTTGATATTTCTAGAGCTACCCTCCTTCATGCAATATGTATTTAATTTAGCAAGGGTAGTCTCACATGTTTATTTTAGAATTCGAACATATCTAACTTATGCATTAAGATTTATTAATATTTCTTAATAGGCTCACCAACCTTATTATATTAACACAAGTGATCTAGGGGAATCCTCCCCCTTGCATTCCTATGCATAAATTGTTTCAACTGATGTTGCAAAAATGAAATGATTTTTTTTCACTTGATAATATTCTAAGACGTACATGGTCTTCGTCTACATCTTTGTATCGCTTAATCATCTTTCACGACTCTATTCTCCCAACAAATTCTTCTTGTAGTCGACCCATGTGCAACTACTTAGCATGCAACTTATTTTATGTAATGTATCTGATATAATAAGATCCTGACACTTATCTCTTCTACAACTTGATGATAATCATAAATCAAGTCGATTCCCATGCAATTCTTGCACATTATCATGATCTACATTATTACCTACCAGTCCCCTATCTCAGTGGAGGACCATTCAACATTGGCATCCAAGGACTGCACCAACAAGTCCATAGTATCTCGACAATAATTATTATAGCCTCAACATAGGTTTAAAATCTTTTTTTCTTTCGAAATCTTCACCATTGTTCCAATGGAAAATATCACAAGCATACTCATAAGTATGTCGCTCTCTCTCATGAGGTAATCGACAACAAAAAAGAACTTCTCATATACTAGGCCATACATAATACTCCTTCTCACTTGATAGGTGAGGACTTCATAATAGCTATGTTTGGGAAACAACTTACATCCCATTTAGACCACTATCCCATATAAGTGCAACTTTCAAAAATAGGTCAACATTCAACAATGGTACTGCCGAAAACATAGCAACACTATTTCTTGCATAACTAGGCTCATGTAAGAATCCATAATAGGATTCATGCATTCACACCACAATCCAAATAATGTAGCCAACTCTATCTTTGAACATATATGTATACATATTAGTATGCATGTGTGCACATGCATCACCTACTCAATTTACTCATCACTCTCGCACTTCTTAAAAATAGGCCGTTCTATAGGATTTTATACTCAACAAAATTTAAATATATAATCATCAATGCAAGGCCCGCTTCCAAGAGAGAACTCTCTTGCTTACTTTTTGTGTGAGAATTTCATGAATCATGCCACATAGCTTTCAAAATGATGTTAAATAGGTAGTGTCAGCACCACCCCAACTATAGAAAAAAAGTTATATTCCTTTCTCCACAATTCAACTCACCCATGCATCCATCTCCATAAGTGTGCATTAGGGTCACACACACACACATATTAATTTCTAGGGATAGAAAATTAACCATTTTAATTCATAAATTTATAAGCATAAGAAAGTCCTTCTCCTCATGTATTCATGATCCTTTTCCGAGTTATACTCGCTAAATATTTCTAGCAATACAATATACCACCCCATATGGCTATTTCACACCATTCAGACTCTTTCCAAAATCCAAATAGTCATTTTTTTCACTATAGGGAAGAATACCCTAATCTTCTAGCTTGACCATCCTAGGGAAATAGATGTTTCCTTCAAGCACATGCTTTAAACTACATATAAAGAGCATGGACGGTTATCATTCCTCAGTAGGATCCTCATCCTTCTAGGTGCTAGTCTATCAACCAATAATCACCCAGGAATAACCATTCATGAAGCTTCATGTAACCTCACAATATCAAGGGGAGTTTCATCATGAACATACCATCCAGTCATGGATGTAATCAAAGACTTAAAATATGGTTATAACCATATTACTCTCACTCAGGTAGTCAATCCTTGGAGGTCATTAAGGAGATGGGGTATTCAAAACTTTTCCTCTTAACCATGCTTCTAAAACCACTTTTGATCTTATGAAGACACTTTTCTCGTCAAAATATTTCCAACAACTATACTCTTTCTCAAACCTAAGCTCTGAGCACAAAGTTGTGTCCCTTTAAAGTTTCATAAGGTATTTTTCTCTTTTGCCATGTCATCATTTGCACAAGGAACATGTTAGCATCGTACGATGGCACGTCACCATTCATTTACACACCCCCTGAGTTTCACACTTACTAAGTCATTTCGATCTCTTCATTTGGCTTGTCACAACTAGGAAAAACTCCTCACATGCCCCATTTTGCAACTCCAAGAATTTTCTTATTACGCACCAAAGATTTAAATCTTATGACATGTTGCATCTTGGAAAACTTTCTATCATGTGACAAGTTGACTCTTCCAACATATTGCGTCGCCTATATATACACTTTTCACATCTTTGAAAAACAAATTCGGCCAAGCGTGTCGCACCAATTTATTTATTCTTGTGATATATCCCATCGCACTTCCAAAAAATTTCTCTTCTACGATGTGTCGCACCAAATAATTTTATGGTGCAACATATTCCACCTGAAAACATTTTCCTTCTCACGATAAGGGAGGCTCTTCTTACTTTATCACATCGCAATAAATTTTCTCTTTTTGTGATACATCACATTGTGTCAACTTATATTTCGTGTGACATGCAACTTCTCAAGATTTATCTAAGTCCATTTCTTCTTGTTCTTTGGCATCTTCGTTGTATCGCGTGAAGTTTTTCTTCATGCGTTACATGTTGTATGAAACACATTTTTTCTTCCTGCGATATGCACCATATTGCATGAAATTTATTTTCATGCAATACAAAAAAATTCGACTAAGTTCTTTCTTAGTTCTTCAAGAAACCTCTAAGTATTTTCTAGGTTATTTTTCTAAGTATTATCTAAAATATTTCTAAGTGTTTTATGCCACTACATTAACTCATTTATAGTGATACCTTACTAGAGCTATAATAAATCCAAGTCAAATTCAATTTACCAAGAGTTTCTTCTTAACACCTTTGTCCCAATCCAACACTTTTCTTTTCGAGAAAACCTACCAGTGGTCTTCCTACTTAATCCACCCTAAAGTAAAATTCTTAAGGAGATATTCTGACAGGCCTTGCGGAAGATTCTTGCTAAGTTATGCCCAAGAAAACATGCACCATCCTTAATGCATGGACCAATTCAAGGTTAACAATAGTGCAAGGTATATTCATAATCAATGACAAGGGTATCTACAACACTTAGACCCCATATCCATTCACATGTTTCTACCCATGGATTCAGTATATCAAGGGGTAGACTGCTACAACCTCATGTATTGGTTTACACGATACAACTATTTCTCAATTCCCTAGAGGCATCCTACAATGATATTATATTTCACACTCATAAATCAATAGAGATAATATAATTTAGTAGAACTGTTGTGGTAGAAAGTAAAGTCCATTTATGGGAATGAGTTGGCATATAGACAATATCATAACCAACTTGTAGCATACATTCTATAGTATTCAAGACATGCAACCATAGCATAAACCATCGTATTTTTTTCACTGGCATCTATATCATTGAATATCCAATGCACACAACATTAAAATAAGGGAGCTAACATTAATCATTCCTCTATGGAATCATCCAGCAAGATGCATTACATTATTCCATTACATAAGCAAACAAAAGAGACACTTATATGTTTGAAGGCCAAATTGACTGAGGCAAAGCCATGTTCCAACCAACCATGGTATTTGTTACACAATATCTTTCTACAACATGCCACCCCCCATAGATGATTTTAGGGGATAAATTTCTCAAATGGGCTAATTTTCCATGGTTTTCCCAAAAAAAGATTCACCAATTTCCATTTTTTCTAAAACAATTCGCCCAAAAGATTCCATAGAATAAAATTATTTTACCTTAAAAATCGCCAAAATTTTATAGAAACTATATAAAATCCTTATAAATTTAAATATTTTTACAAAACTATCGCCAAACATTTTATAATTTGCATATTAAGGACTAGTAAGATTAGCCTAGGTTTCTAAATTTTAATATAAATTTGCATCCTTAAAATTATCCCTGCCACCCCTGAGCCAAGAAATGATACCACAAGGGTGAATTAGGGTCCTTACATAGTGGTTAGTCTATCTCATGCTCATAATTACCAACCCAAAAGGTCTCATTGGTGAATTCTATTGGACCAGTAGATCAATTATGGCACCCCACTTGTTATACGTAAAATTTGCACATTGCCTAGTGTCATACTAAGTGTCTCACTTAAGTCACTTTTTCATTAAGTGTCACACCTATGTATAGTTCCATTGATGAGTGTTGTAATTCCAAAATGACACTTTTATAAGTGTCTCATTTATGTTTCATCACACTGACTCTCATTTATGTTTCATCACACTGACACCATGGAACAACACTTTGTCATCATCCCTAGTCATTAAGGAGAAGAAAAAACCATTTTGAAGGTCAAAAACATCACTTTTTCCCTCACTTTTTGACCTAGTTGGAAGAGGGATGCCCCCCTACCATGGCTTAGGGAGCGTCCCCCCCTCAAGGATGCTCCTTGGTAGACCATTTGGGAGCATCCAAGATGCCCTTTCTGCCACTTTGGGGGACCGTCCTCCCTGTTAGGACAATTTTAACCAATTCCTCCTTTTTCTATGGGATAGATCCAAGGATATTTGGGTTGTTATGGTTTGAGATGACTCATGGCTTTGAGTTCCTCCATTTTGGGAAATAAATCCTAACCTAAGGAGGAATATCCTCAACCATTCCCTTTATTCCCTATGTTTGTTAAGCCTCCCAAGATCCTATATAAAATAGGCCTTTCAAGGTTGAAGGAGGTTCATGAAAGGTATCAAACTTTTGATCTTAGACTTTAGGAGTATTCTGACAGTGCACATAAGGGGATGGAAAGGAGAAGCATGGAGGAGGACTTGCAACACATCATGGTTGTAAGTTGTTCATGTTTCTTATATCAATAAACTTAGCCTATTTCCATACATCTATCTTATTCATTATTTCTTGCATTTCTCTACTTGTGTTTCAGGTAGGATTACTATGATTTGACATTAGGTAGTAGTGGTAGAGAGTTTTTCTATCCTTTTTGCAGGCCCATCTTCACCTTCGAGGTGTGGATTTGGAGTTCAAGCCTTGGAACAACGAGGACATACTATGGTGATGCAGACCCTATCTGCCCTCGGCCGATGTCCACTCACAGAATCGTTCTATATGCCCTTTCGAGCCGGATTGGCTCTTTCGAATTCTCTGTTGGAATCCCCTTTCAAATCAATCCACAGGTTCTTTTCCGTGGTTCGCGAGTTCACGAGTTGTGAATTCCGATCCTTTCTCCTCAAATCCACGATACCCGAGATTGGGAAATGGTTACAGCTCCTCTTTTCGTCAGCGCCTTCCTCACATGACCGCCAGCTAGGCTAAGCACTAGCGCCTTTCGCCTCTCGCGCTTTCACGAGTTCAAAGGTTCAACCTTTGGCACCTTCTTTCCCAAACCCCGGAGAGGCGAGATTTTACTTTTCTCCTCTCGTTCTCGCTTCTCGCGACTTCGGGACAAGAGTCTCTCCCACTTATCCTCTGATACGCTGAAACGCGAAATTTCGACACGTCATCAACGCAGGTCCCACATAAAACTTCCCACCTTTTTCGAAGTTTCGGACCTCGCGACTTCGCGAGTTTGGATGTTGTGCTCTCGGACCTCTGACCCATGAAACCCCGAAATGGTCAACGGAAGGTCTGACTTCCGTCTCAGCGAGTATGCCACCTGTCCACTCCCAAATGGACGGTCCTGATTCACTTCGCAGCTTCGCCACTCGTGAAGTTGAATGACCTCCCTTTCTGACCTTCGATGTCTGAGTCCCCGATACGGGTGATCTCGCGACACGTGTCCTCCTTCTAGTAGACGGCTCAGATTCCTTCGCTATTTTGGGACTTCGACTTTCGCGATTTCGTGAGCCTCGCTACAAAAGTTTCGACTCTTCACCTCCCGAAACCCCGAGATGCGAAATATGTGAGTGATCTGACGGCCCTATTGGCCCAGATCCTACGGCTCTATTCTCTTGAGATTTTCACTCGTCGAATGTTGTCGTAACTCCCCTGCTTCTCTACGAGATCTGACGGCTTCTAGGACTTCGTGAACCCTCCACGGAGAATTCCGACCGTCAATTTCCTCGTAGACAATTCCCACGAAATGAACAAAGTACTCTTTCGCAAAACTTGTCTACCCGCGGAATGATATCGCTGCGCCTTCTCTCTGAACGCTTCAAGGTACTAAACCTCCTGAGATTTCTCCACGACTCGAGTCTTCAAGAAGACTCCTACATGCACTCCTTGCGACAATTCTTGAATACTTCCAGGTATTGAGTTCTCCGACTCTATGTACTCTCTGCAACAACAATCTTTCCACCACTTCGCTTAGTTTGCAAACACTGAGACTTCACTCGGCCTGCGCACTCCTTGCACGGATCCTGTGCTTAACTTACACTTCTGTGAGAATGAGAATCGTGTTATCTCTCCTGATCTTGTAGAGACGAACTCTGACCTCCGTCAACACACACCTTGCGGACGATTTCACTGCACCCCTTGTAGGAACTCTTGCTCAGATATAGAAACAATTGAAACTCATTCTCTATTCTCCCTCTTTTCAGATTTTAGGCATTAACATGAAAATCATACATTCACACATCAAATCAAGTGGATAACAGGGAATAAACATCCATGAACATAACATTCACAACGCATACATAGAGAACAAATACGACACCATGAATTTGAATCGAAGCTCTTTCTATTAATTCAAATCTCTGTACATGGGTTTTTCCAACTACATCTCTCTTCTCTCTTCTCTATGCTCTATGCTCATAATCATAATAATGTTACAACTACACAATGAGGGTGTCTATATTCGTTTTCCCTCCAACTCCTAAAATTGTCTAATCTAAGAATTCAAAGCTACCTACTAACATTAATTAACATAAATGTCTTCTTAGTCCTTAAGACGAGAGCAGGACGCTCAAGGTCTGATTACAAATCAAGGAGTGCGCCTCTCCTTAACTATTAAATGTACGTTTGGCGCATCCATCTTCAAAAGTTTTTAAACAATTCATCATGTACCCAAAATGCGTTGGCGTTGCCCCACGCTCGCTTGATGTTGGTGATGCTCCTGCATCATACTCCCTCGCTTGAAATTTTTCATGGGCTCTTGTCCATGAGCCCTCGCACGGTCTGTCCATGCTTTTGAATCTTTGCTTCATTCTCCCAGCTGGCATCTTCAACTGGATGTCCCTTCCACTTGACCAAGTATTCAAAGTATTCCTTTCTCCTGGTCCTCTTGCTAACTCTTTTGTCCAGTATGCTTTCCATCTCTGGATTTTCTGCAACTGGCATCTATTTAGTCCACTGAACCTCTAGTTGTTCATCACTTGTTCCTACTTCAGCTTTGTATGGGTACAAATATGAGACATTGAATATCGGAGAAATTCCGATCCCATCGGGTAATTCAATCTCATAAGCATTTGCGCCAAATTTCTTCAAGACCTTACATGGACCGATCTTCTTCATCTTCAGTTTGTTATATGTCCCCTTCGGGAACCTTTTCTTTCTCAGATGTGCCAGAATCAAATCACCAACCTCAAATTGAAGTTGTCTCCTGTGTTGATCTGCTCTGTGCTTATACTCTTGGCTCGAGTTTTTCAATCACTCCTTCACCTGGCTGTGAAGTTCCTTCATCGCTTCTACGAAATCCTATGCACTAGCACTCCTAGTTGCATTATGTTCTGAATCTCTCAATTCTGAAACTCCTCTTGGTTGCATCCCATAAACAATCTGGAATGGACTCTACCCTGTGCTTCTATTGATTGAATTATTATAAGCAAATTCCACCTGTGGCAGAATATTATCCCAGTGATTGTGGTGTTCTATCACCAAGCTCCTCAGCAAGTCTCCCAAACTTCTGTCTGTCCATCCATCTGAGGATGATAATCTGAACTAAACGACGAGTTTTTTCCCAGCTTCTTCCATAAGGTTCTCCAGAAGTGTCCCACAAACTTGGTGTCTCGATCCGAAACTATGTTCCTTGGTAAGTCGTGAAGTCGAATGACCTCTTTGAAAAACAGATTCGCAATGTGAGTTGCATCACTGGTTTTCTAACATGGTATGAAGTGTGTCATTTTAGAAAATATGTCTACCACTACAAAGATCGAGTCAAACTCTCTTTGCGTTCTTGGCAACCCCAATATGAAGTCCATGCTGACTGCATCCCACGGCCTGTCAAGTATGGGTAACGGTTGATAAAAACCTGCATTCTGCCTCTTTCCTTTTGAATGCTGACAAATTCTGCATCTGTCCACAAATATTTTGACGTCTACTCTCATTCCTGGCCAATAATATGACTCAACTAGCTTTGAGAATGTTTTATCATGACCGAAATGCCCGGCCAATCCTCCACTATGTTTCTCCTTCAACAAATTCTCCCTCATGGAGCATTTTGGAATACATAACTGATTGCCCCTGAATAACAATCCATCCTGAATCATGTATTCTATCCACTGGCTTTTGTCCCTGAGAATTGGATTCTCAGCTGCTGCATACGCCTCCTTAAAATCTAGATCATCTCTGTACATGTCCCTAAGATCATCAAAACCCAGTGTTTTGACTTTGAACTCCTGCAACAGGAAACATTTCTTGCTCAAAGCATCAACAACTTTGTTAGCAGTTCTAGAAATATGTTTAATCACAAAAGTAAAGTTCTGCATGTATTCAACCCATTTAACATGTCTTTGATTCAACTTTTCCTGTTGAGTCACAAATTGCAAAGCATGATTGTCACTATATAAGACAAATTCCTTAGGAATTAAGTAATGCATCCATTTCTTTAATGCCTGGATAATAGCATAGAACTCCTTGTCATACGTAGAGTATTTCACTTTCACTTCATTCAACTTCTCGCTGAAATATGCTATCGGCTTGTCTTCTTGGCTCAAGACTGCCCCTATTGCAAATCCACTTGCATCAAATTTTACTTGAAATGTCTTTGTAAAATCAGGCAACACCAAAATTGGATGTTCCGTGATTTTCTCCTTCAACAAATTAAAACTTTTCTCAGCCTCTTTTGTCCAGTGAAAAGACTTGTGTCTCTTTTTCACTGTGTCCATCATCGGTGCACTAATTCCACTGAAATTCCTGATGAACTTTCGGTAGAAACTAGCCAATCCATGAAAACTTCTCACCTCAAAGATTTTCTTCGGTGATGGCCAATTCTTAATTACTTCCACCTTACCTGGATCCATCCTCAACTTGTCTGCAGAAATAACAAACCCCAAATAAATGAGCTCTGTCTTCATGAATGAGGGTTTCTTCATGTTTATCAACAACTTCTCTTGTTGTAATCTCTTCATCACTGTAGCCAAATGTTTCAAATGCTCTGTCTCTGTTTTACTGAAAATCAGTATGTCATCAAGATACACAATGACAAATTTTTCGATGAAATCCTTCAGGACTTCGTTCATCAACCTCATGAAAGTACTTGGGGAATTTGTTAAGCCAAACGGCATAACAATCCATTCATACAATCCTTCGTTAGTCTTGAAGGTTGTCTTCCATTCATCACCTTCTCTCATACGAATCTGGTGATATCCACTTTTCAAATCAATCTTTGAAAAAAATTTGGCCCCACTTAAGCAATCCATCAAATCATCCATCTTTGGCAATGGAAATCTGTACCTGATGATTATTTTGTTGATTGCTCTCGAGTCAGTACACATCCTCCAGCCTCCGTCTTTCTTCGGACTGAGAACTGTCGGAACAACACATGGACTCAAGCTTTCTCTCACCAACCCTTTGTCCAACAAATCCTGGACTTGTCTTTTGACTTCTTCATTCTCCTACGGCACCAATCTGTACGCTACCTTGTTTGGTAAACTAGCTCCAGGTATGAGATCAATATTATGACTCACACTTCTGATCGGTGGCAAAGAACGCGGTAGTTCATCCACTACTATGTCAACAAACTCTTCCAACAGTTTCTGAACCTCTTCCGGTAAATCATCTACCCTTGTACTAGTTAAAATAATTTTAGGTTTTCTGACCATAATGAATTGTGGTTCCTCCTTCTTCTTAACCTGTGTAAGAATTTCCTTCCCACTCATGAGAAGTACAGTGTTGCTTACTTCAGGTTTCACCTCCTTATCTTTGATGGGAAGCAACATGTGAGTTCTCCCATTCTTCTCTAGGGTGTATGTGTTCTTTCTCCCATCATGAATTACATTTCTGTCATATTACCATGGTCTACCCAGCAATAGATGACAAACATCCATGGGAATAACATCCCATAGTATTTCATCTTTATACCCTCCTATCTTAAATTCAACTAAACATTGTTTAGTGACATTTACCTGATGTCCTTTTTGTAGCCATGAGAATCTGTATGGGCTTGGATGTTCAATAGTCTCCAGCTCCATCTTTTCTACCATCTCTATAGAAACGAGATTATATGTGCTACCACTGTCCACAATGACCTTGCATACCCTATTCTTGGTTTTGCAAGAAGTCCGGAAAAGAGTGTTCCTTTGGACTAGATTCTCCACCTCCTTCTCTGGCGTTAATTGAACCTTTCACATCATTAGCGATCTTCCGCCTTCAACATCTTTTGCCTCAACATTCCACCTCTGTGCTTCGGTGATGTGAGATTCACCACCTTCTTTCTTTCTATCTAGACATTCATAAGACTTGTGTCCATTCTTTCCACATGTGAAGCATTTAACCACTCCACCTCTTCCTCATCCTCTACCTCTGGTTCGAGGAAAAATGTTTCCATCAGCATACTGACCTCTCTGTTCGATATGCTGCCCTCTCTGTGAACTTCCACCTCTCTCAGTTTGACTTTGAGGTTTTTTCCAGTCCTCTTTTGGTTTCTGATTTCTATCCCGAGCAATTGATTTGCCTCTGGCTTGACTTTTGCCTCGGCCTCTTTGACCCTGCTTTCGGCTCAGCTTCTCTTCATCTTTTAGAGCCATCTGATAAGCATCTTCCACCATTCAGATGGTCATCATGCTCATCTCATCTTGAATGTCGTATCTCAGACCATTCATGTACCTGACAAATTTTTCATCATCACTTTCGCGATGACTTACCCTGATGTTCAGCCTGTAGAATTCTTCAGTGTACTCCTTCACTGTCATCAGCTTCTGTCTCAAATTCTGCATTCTTCGAAACAGAGTAATCTGGTAATCCCTAGGAATTAATTTCACCTTCATCTTCGCGATCATCCTATCCCAACTCTTAATTTTTTGCTTGCCTTTGCAGCGTCTGTCAGCTTGTAGTTCATCCCACCACAATGTTGCATGTCCTTTCAGTCTCGTGACAGCATGTTTGACCTTTTTGTCCTCCTCGACATCTTCATAGTTAAAATATGTGTCTAGAGCTCTAATCCAGTCTAGAAGCTCTTCCGCATCCAGATTTCCTTCATATACTGGAATGTCCATTTTTTCCTTAGCACCCATTCTTGCAACGGACCTAATCAGGCGTTCGTTTGCTGCATCTTCTATTGTGACTTCTTCTCCTTTATGTTCAACCTCATTTTCACTTTTGGAATCACTAAGATCCCCAGCACTGGCTGTGCGCCTCTGTGCTGTCTCCATGTCCTCAAGTCTGGCGCGTAGGTCACGCATCTCTCTCTTCATGGTTGGATCAGGCATCTGCCTACCCCCTCTTCTCGGCATTTCCCTATCCTCTGGCAGATCGGGTGTTTGTCTGTCTCTTCTTCTCGGCAACATGGTGAATCTTCCTTTTCCCTGCTACAGAAAGCAAAGAAATCTTTCTGCGCTCTCATACCACACTAATGCAGACACTATCGGCCCTTGGCTGATGTACGCTCGCAGGATCGTTTTATATGCCCTTTCGATCCAGATCGGCTGATCTAGGTGGATATCGGTGGCCACCCACCTTTTTCGACTGGCTCAAAACAGTTTTCTGGCAATTTTGGCAATTTACTATTTTTAGCAGGTTTTAACTTCTGGGGCCATTTTGAGGGCCTAAATGAAGGTTTTTTGAGATCG
>ML797624.1:89748-111687 GCA_009831015.1 Picea engelmannii | reverse complement strand
TTATTATGGGCTTGAAAACAATTGTAAATCAACCGATCTTTGGAGTTGGGATAAGAAGAAACTCCTCTTTGAGACTCTTGTTACACCTGTTATTCTTTATGGATGTGAAGTCTGGGGTTGTAGTATCTCTCGTGAATCCTGGATCTTTGGAGTTGGGATAAGAAGAAACTCCTCTTTGAGACTCTTGTTACACCTGTTATTCTTTATGGATGTGAAGTCTGGGGTTGTAGTATCTCTCGTGAATCTTGGAGAAAGATAGAGCAAATACAAAAGAATTTTATAACATATAATCTCAAAATTAAAGGAAATACGTCCTATCCCATCCTCCTCGTAGAAACAAGCCTCTCCCCCATTGACAGCATGGTTATGACTAGATACCTAATGTATAAGAACAAGTTAAACAACATGGAAGACAAGAGGCTACCTAAAATTGTTTCAAAATCAAGTCATAACCACCACTGACTCAAGCGAGGATGGCATAAAGACGCGTCTTGGCTAAACTATTGGGGAATCATGGAAGAAACCATTTTGCAGAATAAAGATACTATTAAAAAAAACGTGAAATCAAAATTTAAGGAAAAAATGTGGTGTGATAAAGAGTTAGAGGAAAAAAGAAAATTAAGGTATTATAAAGATGTAATCAACCATAATCTAGAAGATCAAAATTATCTATTTGTTTTGCCGAGTGTAAAGAAAAAAATAAGCATTGCAAAGATAAGAACAAATTCTCACGAGCTCCATAGTGAAACTGGGTGTTGGTCAATTCCTAAAACGCCATGGGATGAAAGAGTGTGTCACCTTTGTGACACTAAGAAGGTTGAAGATGAAAAACACGTTCTCTTAGATTTTCCAACCTATACCCATATTAGATTTTATTTTCAAAATATTGATCACACTACCAACCTTCCTAACCTCTTAACTCAACAAAAGTATGGTGATCTTGGAAAGCTTCTCTTAATGCTTTTCGAGCACAGAAACAAAATTCTAAAAAATTACAAGTAATCCCTTACCCTCTTAAGGTCCGATAGACCAATTAGGTCTTAGTGGACGTTAATCATCATCATCATCATCATGAAAATATATGAATATGTTTTACTATAAATAAATAAAAAATAATACTGAAATAAAAACTTTATAATTTAATAAATAAAATTTAATTTACAAAAAATAAAAAATAATTTTAATTTTTTTTAATTTAAATATTAAATAATACTGAAATAAAAACTTTATAATTTTATAAGTAAAATTAAATTTATAAAATATAAAAAATAATTTTAATTTTTTTTAATTTAAATATTGAAAATTTTAAAATATTCTTAACAATAAATTTAAAAAAATTATTAATACATTTTAAATTTAAAAAATTTAAAATTTAAAACAATCAATCTATTAAAAATTTTAAAATATTCTTAACAATAAATTTAATAAAATTAAAAAAAAATTATTAATACATTTAAAATTTAAAACAATCAATCTTATCACATTATCAAGACATTTATTATATTAAAAAATATACACGTAGGCATATATTTGACGTGATTATATTAAGAAATATACACGTAGGCATATATTTGACGTGACGTGTACATAGAAGAGACCACAACCCGCACAGATATCCATCGAGCTTATTAGGCTTCGTATTTTGTGCAGGCCATTAATGATGTGGCCCTGATGACGTCATCCGAAGGAGAATCGGATGCATAACCATTCATACATTCATAAAATGATAGGCTGTATGCGTCATGGATGCTTGGGCTCCGACTTAAACGGCGCTCTGGATTATTATTATTTAATGGAAAAAAAAAGAGCGAAAATGAACACAGAGAGGGAGCGACGGGGCAAGGGATTTTGCCAGGCAATTTGTTACCGTCTGGTAAACACCCATCGTATGTGGATCCGCGGTAATTTCTTTGTTTTTAACTCGCCTTTGATACTGGGTAAATCTGCGAGGTTTGTCTCCTGCGCATCTCCATCGTGGTCATTTATCCACTTCAAACCTTTGCTTCGCACTGCGAGCGAGGGTTTGACGCGTCCACCCACGGATCGCTCGTCGGACGTTTGCGCCTGCCTCCAGATTTTTTACTCGAAATTTGTTATTTGATTTGCGTGTAGATGGTTTTATTAGTTTGTGTGTAGATGGTTTTATTGTGAACAGACCTAAAAGATGGTTTTAGAATAATATTAAAAAATGCTTTCAATGCTTTCGGCAGAAAATATTTTACACATAAATATTTATGTTATGAAAATTAATTTAAAAAAAATATGTATATTAATGTTTTTTTTTAATTAGTGTGGAGTTTTGTGAATAAATATATGTAATTTTTTTAGTGTTTATATGAAACTGACATGTAATATTTAAAAAATATATAAATATTAAAAAATATATTTTAATATTTATCATAAATAAAAAAATTTAATATAAATAAAATATTTTAATATCAACCATAAATAAAATATTTTACACTATATCATTACTTATACATATCATTGAATGTAAAGGGAGTGAATTTGAACGTAGAATTTTTTACTCAACATGAACTTGAACTTGAAGAGTTTTTACTCACCATGAATTTGGAAGGGTAGAACTTTTTATTCACTCTGAATTCGAAGGGTGAAAGGTCTCTACTTATTTTCAACTTTGAAGTAAATCTAAACAAAGGTTTATACTCTCCAATGAATTTGAACGAAATGGAGAGGAGGTGTATCCCAAAGGGTGGTTTATTTGTAAATCAGGATTTTATGGAAGACTTCTCCGCCTACAAGAAGAATATATGGTGAAGCGTTTCTACCCTATTGTAAATCTGAAAAAGAAATTTTTACTTGCCATGAATTTGAAAGGGTAGAACTTTTTACTCACTGTGAATTTAACGATGAAGGGTTTCTACTTTGGTTTCTACTTTACGATAAACTGAATTGGTACTAAATTTAAACCCTTCTTCTTTAAGGTACACTGAATTGGTACTAAATTTAAATGGAATAAAGAGGAGGTGTATCCCTAACGCTGGTTTATTTGTAAATCAGGGCTATGTGGAATACTTCTCCACCTACAAGAAGAATATTGAACATTATTTTTGATGGTTATGTCTACGAGGCGAACCAAGTACACAAGTTCTTTTTGTAGTTCTTATTTATTTTTTTTGTTTTTTAATACAATATCAGTAATTCACTCCAAATACCAAAAACTATCAAGGGGAGACTTCACAAAGTAGCCCTAGATATTTTGTATGAATATATATAATCATTAGAAAAATGTAAAGAAGAGAGAGAAGCCACTCCCCAACAAAGTAACCCTAGATATTTTGTATGAATATATAGAATCATTAGAAAAATGTAAAAAAGAGAGAGAAGCCAAACATAAAACAAAGCGGAAACAATGCTTGATAATAAATTTAAATACTTTGAAGACAAGATTGAGACAAAGATAGAAAATAGAATTTTAGGGTTATAGAGTCAGGTGCAGAAAATGGAGGATATATTACAAGAAATAGAAAAACAAAGCCAAGAAAAGAAACAATCAACCTAGGAGGTCGCAATCTTAGGGTTAAGATTACAGAGCTAGAAGAAAAACTAACTAGCAATTTGGCTGCAAATCATTTGGAACCTAAGAAATGAACAAGATTGTAGAATTAGACCATGAACGTAACAAAAGATCATTGAACCTCATAATTTTCGGTGTAAAAGAGCATAAATATGAGGACACCCTCGCAATAGTTAAGGAAGCACTAAAAAATAAATCACAAATTGAGACAACTTGTCTGATAGAAGTAAAAAGGTTCGGAAAAATAATTGAAAATAAAGTTAAGTTGATATGGGTTAAGGTAAGCTCTAATGACCATAAATATGACATACTTAGCAAAACTCCAAGCTTAAAAGGGTCAGGAATATTTATCAATGTAGACCTCATTCCAGAGGACCAAGCCGAATTAAGGAAAGAAGTTCAAAATGTGAAAGAAGCAAGGAAGGAAGGAAAATGGGCAATCATTTGGAATCGAAAGGCTATTATTAGGGATAGAAATAAAAAACATAACAATAAATAACAATTTGGGACAATCCAGATCCTCTCTTGGAACTATCGTGGTTTTCCATGCAGAAAAGGACCTATACTAAGTTGGATCTCGAGTGACATTGATATTATTTTCTTTGTTGAAACTTGGGAGAATGAAGAATCTAAGGTCCCTAATTTAGAAGGATTTGTTTTGTGGTCAACAAGGAACAAGAAGTCCTCCCGTAGAGGGGTTGGAGGCATAGCTTGTTGCAAAAAATGAACATCTCTCATCACATTCAACTTCATAAGAAAAATCCTCTCAATCAATACATATGGATAAAGTTATCATATATTAACGCTAAGAATATTTGTATAGAAATATGTTATTTCGCACCTATTAACTCTACTTTTTATACAAAAACAATCTCAATAAGAACTGTCCCTACAAAAGATGATGCAGGGATTTCCGAGGGTCATAACTTTTGACTCAGTTATCCATTTGGGCTGAGATTTTATAGGGAGTTGCATATCGAAGATTTCATTTCCATATCGATTTAATCCTTCAAATTGCACATCATTTCAACATTTTTTTGAGGCCAAATTCCTTCATATAAGGCCTCAAATTGGGGTTTTAGTGTTTTTTTGAGATTTTTTAAATTAGTAATTATCAGTTAACTCTTAGTTTATGCACCTAATCAGAAAAGTGAGTTGACAAAAAGTGTCACTCGATTTGGCTCTTAGTTATTGGTCATTTTTAGAATCATGTGAGAGTTTTCTAAAATTAGTTGTTTTCAAAAATCTTAGATAATAGTTATAAGGGGTTGAACTTCCATCCTTGTTTTTTTGCATGGTTTTTAGATCCCATGAACGAATCAAAGTTTATTGCCTACATCAAAATCTTATAGCAAGATATATACAATATGAAAAATGAAGGTAGTATCCTCATGTTAGGAGACTTTAATGCTAGAATTGCAACTAATCAAGCTATTATTTTAAGTAATGATTCCAACCCTAATATTCTATGGCTAGATGAGGACCTTGTTTTAGATAATAGATACAAAAGAAACTCTAAAGACCTAATCAAGAATTTGTTTGGTACTGAGTTAATCAAGCTCTGTAGTTCTCAATATTTAATAATTTGCAATGGTCTAAGGAAGTCGCCAAAACATAACAGGATGAATTGTATCCATGGGCTGGGTAGCAGTGTCATTGATTCTGTAATATTAGATATCCCCATATACAAAAAAATAGTAAACTTTGATATTTTAGATGACCACGAACCTGACTCTGATCATAGACCTTTAACCCTAACTCTAAATTTTTCCATGCACAAAAGCTCCATTAAAGAGCACTTCAATAACCAAAGGCACTTACTTTTTCACAAATAAGAAGTCGATATTTTCTTAAAAGACTTAAGTAATTCTTTAAATATCTGAACATATTAGAACAATATCGAAGTTGAATATCAAAATTTTACGACAATCCTCTCTACCTCCATTAACAAATTCTCTATTGAGGTGTTTTAAGTAGTGCACCCAACCCCTAAATATCCCTTTTAGAGATGGGGTGTTGAAATTTTGGTTTTTCCAAACCATCTCAAATCCACTCTTCACATATCCATCGTATTCTTCTCATCAAGAGCTTTCCAACGATGGTAATTTCGCTCAAAACTGAGTTCTAGAACAAAAGTTATTACGTTCCGAAGTTCTCAGGTTTTCGACCTCTATTCTACTTACACATGGAATCCACATGACACCTCATCAGATGTTCCATATAACATGGCAACAATGTGGCACCGATGTGGTGCATGTATAACCTACCACAGGAGAATTCTGATCCACACATGCCTATTGTTGTCATCGCTCAGACTTTCTTCTCGCGTACTCTTCGTTTACCTCTGACGGACATGGTATTCAGGAATATTGCCTCTCGATACCATCCATTCAGAGTTTGAATGGTTTGAGAAGTTTCATTGTTCTGAACTCAAGGTATCAAGGAATATTCCCTCTTGATACAGTCCACTCAAAGTTTGAACAATTTGAGCAGTTTCACTGCTCCGAACTCAAGGTATCGAGGAACATCACCTTCTCCTCGATGGACGACATAGATGCACGTCACGATCTTCAGAACGATGGTTGAAATCCATCTGGTGCCTAAGGATCACCTGTCCAACTATACCCCACTCAACTCGTTGATCATTCAAGGGCTAACATCCATCGATCTTAAGACACCCTAGATACCTTACTAGAAAGCCATGCCATCCACAACTTTAACACTTCGCCACTTAGCTCAGGAGAAACCTATGGAAAATCGACGATTGTCGTCGCATCTCCCTCATTCACAGATCTATGGTCAAGATATGCCCTTCATCAGAGTTGCACTTCAATGCCTCAAAGGATTACTCTGAATCCTTCGCAGTCATACCCCAAAAATCAATAAACTCTTAGCCAACTGGACTTGCACTCAATCCAATCAACTAATCGACTGTTGACATGCATCTTCACACTGACGCTCCTAGTCAGCTTCTGCTTGCTCTTCCCTCTCGAATTTCTACGTGGGACCCGCAATGATAAACGACTGAGGATTTATCTTTCTCGCTTCCATATCTACAACCCACACACACTCAACTTTGGAGCATCTCGTTCGGAGTTGTTCTCACTGCACATAATATTTCCTTTCAAAAACCCCACTCTGAATGGTTTGTTTCAGAATCTCTAGTTCATAACCATTCCCATCGCTCCTGAGGGTTCTCTTCGACACTTTTACTCCGAACAAACCATTGATTAATGGTCCCGATCTCTTCAAATCGAAGAATGTTGTTCTTCGCCGACTAACATAGGGTTTTAAGGAGTCATAGCAGTATGTTTTAAGGACGTAGTCATTTTTCAGAACTCTACAGGGTTCGATACCAATTTTCAATAACTCAAAACCACTTCCTGGCCAATACAAGCTGCCAAACTTAAGGTTAAAACCTCACATGATTTGTAGGCTCTCCACACAGGGAAAATATAGAGTATTCAAGCAGGTAGCAATTCATACTCAGTCATTTCCATGATTTAACAAAGAAATAATAAACATTGCAACATATCTCATCTCACAAACATTCAAATTTGTGGTTTAAGTTCACGGACTTTTAGTTAGAGTCAGACATATGCACACTCATACAAATATTCCATTCATAAGCATTTAGATATATCATTCATAGTCAGTATCAGTATAGATTAACACTTATCTGATAGGTAGGTTTCCAAATCCAACTGACTAAGAGAGGATGCATTTCCTCCCAACCTTAGGCCTTGATGTAGAGTCGCTTCCTACAACACACCACCCCCGCCCCAATACATGATACCACCAAGGAAATTGACTCAGCATAGTTCCAAGTCTGCGATGATCCAGGAAGGTTAATCTCCTTCCTCCTCTGACACAGGTATAAGTTTCCACCTCCCACTAAGCTTCAGGACTCTGCAAGTTTATCAGGTGGTTTCCCAACTGGATTTCCTCTACACAAGGGAGTCCCTTCTATGCTCAACACTCCCTCTAAGACCTCCCCTTACCAGTGTCATTTTATGTCTAGTAACCACCAATATGCAGCCCAATATTGCTCCAATTTGGGAATCTGGGTCTTCTCTTTTCAGGGTGATCATCAACAACTCAGACAAGATTCTTTTTTTCCTCCAAAAAATTATTCTTGTCTTTCTCAATATACACAATCGAGCCTTTTTTCTCTCTTTCTCGTCTCTCAGCATTTTCTGCTCTATATTTTGTTGTAAGGTCTCTTTTCAGACTGAACACACTCTTTGTGTGTGACCTCCCTTTCTCTTCTCTGATTGTGCACTTGGTGTATGTTCCTCTCCTATTTTTCCTTTCTATCCTCTGATCAGGCTCTCTCATTCATTTTTCCTTCTTCAATCTTATTTCTTCTCCCCAGGTCTATGTGGCTTCCTATAGACTTAACCTGCAATCCATCGTCCCAGTCTGAAGAGGGTGGTTCCATGGTACATTCCCTGTCATTTTTTTAATCATCCATTATCTTTTGTATGGGACAACTTCCACCATCATTAACTCTCCACCCATCACTTTGCAACTTCTTTCATTGGTCACGTGGTTTCATACCAGTATGATATGGTGGCAGGTGTAGTTATTATGTTTGCAAGCGTAGTTTATCTTGTTGTGAAAGCTTCCTATTTTCTTCATTGAAGCATCTCATATCCATTCCACTCATCCATTCCATCAGTCCCTCTGCCTCATCAATTTCCTCTAGTGTATCATAGCTAGTACTTATCAAGGATGTTCCCTCACATTTAGTAGTTCGGTGTTTATATTAAATCAAAACACAATTACATGCCTCATAATGTTAACATATGAAGTTTGTGCATAATTACATTCTTGGGAAAAAAAAGGGTGTTGCATTCCTGCCCCCCACCTTAAAGAAAACACCATCCTCGGTGTTTAAAACACCATGTGTATACAATTATACATTAGACAAAAATGGGTATTCAATCTCATGGCATCTTCCAGCTCTTATGTAGCTTCATCTGCTCCAAAGTTCTTCCATTACACCTTGACCTGCACGATGGCTTGGTTCCAGAGCATCATTTCTTTCCTGTCCAGTATGCATTGTGGTTCTAGATGGAATTATCCCTCTTGTTCCACCTGTATTACAGTCCAATCAATAACATGATTAAAATCATGGACATATTTTTTTAACAAAGACACATGAAATACATTATGTGCTCTAATACTAGGAGGTAAAGAAAATCTGTAAACTATTAGTTCTATTCTCTCTAGAATTTAAAATGGTCCACAATATCGGGGAGACAATTTAGCACACATCCCCATTTTCAGGGAACTTCTCTTAGGTTTCACCTGAAGATACACATGGTCTCCTAATTTGAACTTTTGGGGGTTCTCTTGATATCAACGTAGCTCTTATGTCTATCCTAGGAAATTTTCAAGTTATGTCTTATCTAAACTATGGCTTGCTCCATTTCCTTCAGCATTTCAGGTCCAAGTGTAATTTTATCCAGTGAAATGTCCCAACTATCTGAGATTTTGCACTTCTTCCATATAAAGCCTCGAACAGACTCATCACCAATGATTTGTGATAACCATTATGTATGTGAATTCCACCAAGGGTAAACATTCTTCCCACTACTTGGGTCGATACATAACATGCATTCATAACATATCTTATAACACTATGTTCACCCATTCAATCTGGCCATATATTTAAGGATGGTAGGTCATGCTAAATGCCAACTTCATTTCTAAACCTGCAAATAAGTTTCTCTAGAAATTTGAAGTGAACTTATCATATATGTCTGAGATTATGGTTTTAGGAAAACCATGCAACCTGAATATCTCTTTCATGAAAAAATTGGAAATGTCTATGGATTTAAAAGTAGAATTTATGGGAATAAAATGAGCTTCCTTGCTCAACTTATCCACTACAACCATGATTGCATCATGTTGTTTAATTGTTTTTGGTAAACCAATGATAAAATCTAAGGAAATCACTTCCCATTTCCATTATGGTATCTAAATAGGTTGCAATAGTCCCACAGGGTGTCGATGTTTGGCCTTTACCTGTCGGCATTCAAAAAAATTATCAATGTAATGAGCAATGTCTTTCTTCATTCTAGGCCAATAATACAGTCACCTAACTGTTGTCACCATTTTCTGGTAACCAATGTGACCTACATATGGCCTCCTATGGAACTCATCCATAATCAATTTCCTCAGATTTGTTGAATTAGGCACATATAGCCTGTTATTGTACAACAACAAATTATCAACCCTTAGTTGATATCCTTCGTACCTCTTTTCCTTAGGTTCTTTGTTAGGGACCTAACCCCTCATGTAGGTAGAATAATATATTTCCATGTAATAAAGGTCAATATTAATAAGGCCTAGCAATAAGGAAGAATAAGTCCAATGTAAGAAGACCTAATAGAAGCTTCTGCTTCTAGAAGGATCTTCCTCTAGATGGTTCTTTTGATAGACATATTTAGTATAAATATGAGTCGAGGGTATGAGAACTTTTGTCTTGGATATTATTGTAATAGAACTCTATTATGTTGGAGGTTTCCCCCTCGAAGAGGCAAGTGAACATTGTCCCCGGTAATCAAAGTGCTACTTCTGGTGTTATTTTGTTATCATTTTAGTATTATCGTGGTGTTGTTATGGTTATATTGTTGTTCATTTTCCATTTCTATCTATTTATTTTTGTTCTGCATACTTTTTATATCTAGAATATTACAAGTGGTATCAGAGCACCTTCCTTGGCAGAAAATTGTGGGTTAAATTTTTTCAGGGTAGAGACGTATTCTGACGTCTTCAAGATACAAATATATGTCATTACGCACATAAAATCACGATCAAGGATTCATACACGCAGGAAATACAAGTGGTACTTAAGAGCACATATGTTGGCTACCCTTGTAACCCCTGTTGGTACCCCTTCGAGTGGTAGCACATCAGAAAACACCTGTATATGGATCGACCTAGATCTCTTGAAGCCCTCCATAGATAAACCGATTGGCCACCTGACTGCTATAGTTCCACCGAGAACAACACTCGATAAGATACTCTCTAGTACTTGGGTAGTCGAGTAGTACACCTAAGGGTACGGTCTAGACTCCTTAGTTGGTGCCTTGAGATATTGGGTTGAGTACTACTATTGGACCCCGCGTGTATATCAGAGAGCTATAGCATAGGGAAAACCCTTGTCTATAGAACCCTTGAATACCTAACGCTTGGGATGGAAATGAAAATAGAATAGACAAGATCTATTGCGGCATTTGGACTAAGCATTTGGACATTTCATCACTACAGTATTCTTCAGATCGGAGTATAACTCCGCGGGAGTAAAAAAAAAAGAGTCGGGATCCTGTTGGCACCATTATTTTATACCTATTCCGTTGGATTTCTCTCTTCGCCCTGATCATAGTCATACCTATCATTTTTCAGCAATTTTCTTTTTGTGGACCCAACCCCCTTCCAACACCCTTATTTGGGCTTTACCCCATTGGATTCAACTCATCGCCCTGATGGTTGTGATACACTTCACCCATAACCCATTTTTTGTGTGGTTCCACCGACCCCTTTTCATGTTCCCTCGTCATCATGGCCCATACCTGTAGCCAATAGTTGGAAGCTCACTTCAATACCTTGCACTCTAATTTCACAAAAACCCAACAAGAAGTGCGACAACTCAGTGCCAATATTCTCTCCATCAATTAAAAAATTCATTCCTCCATCACGGATTCAGTCGTTGCCTCAATCGAGGAAGTCAAACAATAGCTCAAAAAATACACTACTACCCAGCTTGAATATGTCGCTACGACGATGTGTGCCAAGTTGCATATCGCTGCAAATATTCCCTTATCTGACCCACCTTTGCATACCGAAGGTGAAACTTCCTCTCATTCCCATAATTTTCAACCCCATCACTTTCAGCATGACCTGTACCTTCCGTGTGTGGATGTGACCAAATTTAATGGATCAGATCCCACTTGTTGGTTAACTCAAATGGAACATTATTTCTCTTTGTATGGAATTATGAATGAGTTGGCCAAAATCTGGTATGGTGTTCTCCATCTAGATCAAGAACGTTGGCAATGGTGGAAATGGAGAAAAAATTATCGCCAAGGGTATGTGGCTTGGACACACTTTGTGGCAGAGATTTATGAATGCTTTGACACTAACATGAACCATTTAGGTTGTTCGAAAAAGTTGAAACAATCTGGCACAGTGGAAGACTTTATAGCTGCTTTTGAGCGACTGGATTTTCTTACAGAGGGCATGTCTGATGCTTTTTTCCGAGAATGTTTTATCAGTATCCTCAAGAATTAGATTCATGCTCATGTCCTCATGGCTCGGCCTCAGAGTTGGGTGGATGCTACTAAAATAGATAAGGAAGCACAACATTTTGTCTCTTCTCAAAACCACAAACCCTCCTTTATTCCTCGCACCAAACCAGTAACTCCCACTCCTCCTTCTACTCCACTAAATATCCAGAAATTGACTAGGGTCGAAATGGTTGAACGCCAACTCAAAGGCCTTTGTTATAATTGTGATGACAAATATTTTCCGGGAGTACACAAGTATAAGGAATAAAATCTTTTTATGGCCATCTCAGAGGATGTTTCAGAAGAGGATGTTGAGGCTCCCCTTGTATCTGTGTCACTTGAACCCACTGACATAACCCCTCCCTCGGACCCTCCTGAAGTAGAACCGACCATTTCCCTAAATTCTCTCACTGGTTTCTCTGCTCTACAAACCCTCAAGCTAATTGGTTACATCAAGCATAGGAAGGTCATCATTCTTGTTGATAGTGGAAGCACCCATAATTTTATTCATTGTCGCATTGCCCAAGAAACTAATTTATATATCCATGCAGTCAATCATTTCCAAATCACGATTGCCAATGATGGGTCCATGAAATGTGGAGGGCGTTGTGAAAATGTGTGTCTCCAAATTGGTGGCTACCATCTGAAATCTCATATGTTTTCTATCGATATGGTCGGTTGTGACATTGTGTTGGGTGCAAAATGGCTAAGGACTTTGGGTTCCATTCTAATGGATTTTACGGAATTAACCATGCAATTTGACCAGGAGGGCCAACAATATAAGTTCCAAGGCATCATCTCTGGTTCCCCGGAGATCATTAGTTCCCATTGCATGGAAAATCTGTTAAAAAAAGTTCATTATGGAATTATTTCCCAACTCCATGCCATACAAGCCATTGAGACACCCTTTGTGTCGCAGGACCTCCAATCCATCCTCTCTAAACATCAAGTGGTTTTTTCCACTCTCCAGGGACTCCCTCCTTCCCGTGGTGTTCATGATCATTCCATTCTCATTGTCCCAGGAAGCCTTCCTCCCAATATCCATCCCTATGGTCACCCATTTTCCCAAAAAAATGAAATTGAGAAAATGGTTCAAGAACCACTCAACGCAAGTGTTATTCGCCCTAGTACAAGCCCCTACTCTTCTCCTGTGGTCATGGTCCTTAAGAAAGAAGGTCCTTGGTGCATGTGTCCTGACTTTCGCGCCCTAAAAAAACTCACCATTAAAGACAAATTTCCCATTCCTATCATTGATGACCTCTTGGATGAATTGAGTGGCGCCCAGTTCTTTATTTAACTTGATCTTTGTTTAGGCTACCACCAGATTTGTATGAAAGAGGAAAACATTCCTAAGACTTCCTTTAGAAATCATGAGGGCCACTATGAGTTTTTGGTCATGACATTTGGCTTGTGTAATGCTCCTTCAACATTTCAAAGCCTCATGAATTATGTCTTCCGTCCTTTTCTTCGTCATTTTGTGTTAGTTTTCTTTGATGATATCCTCATCTACAAAAAAACCTGGACAGAACATATTGCTCATGTGGATCGAGTTCTCCATCTACTCTCTCAGCACTAAATTTTCCTCAAACAATATAAATGTGCTTTTGTCTCCTCAGAAGTAGAGTACTTGGGTCATATTGTTGGCAAGGATGACGTCAGGGTGGATTCTAAAAAGATTGAAGCTATGCAAGATTGGTCTCACCCAAAGACTCTCAAAAGCTTGTGGGGATTTCTCGGTTTAACATGTTATTATCGCAATTTTGCTAAGAATTATGGAAAGATAGCGGAACCTCTCACTGCACTCCTTAAAAAGAATTATTTCACGTCGACTCCAACAGATGCTCGGGCTTTTCAAACCTTGAAGATGGCCATCTGCACCACTCTAGTCCTGG
Source organism: Picea engelmannii (assembly GCA_009831015.1). Classification (NCBI taxonomy): domain Eukaryota; kingdom Viridiplantae; phylum Streptophyta; class Pinopsida; order Pinales; family Pinaceae; genus Picea; species Picea engelmannii. The sequence goes on along the minus strand of ML797624.1, from coordinate 97,960 downwards.
CCCTTCATGATTTCACAAAGACCTTTGTCCTGGAATGTGATGCTTTCGGGAAAGGAATTGGCGTTGTCCTTATGCAAGAGTGTCGGCCTTTGGCCTTTACCAGCAAACAATTGTTAGAGAGAAATTTGAGCAAATCAATCTATGAAAAAGATATGTTGGCTATTTTGCATGCCATGGATCTTTGGCGACCTTATCTATTGGGGAAACGCTTCCAAATTAATACAGATAATCAAAGTGTCAAGTATTTTCTAGAACAACGCCTTTCCTCCCACGAGCAACAAAAATGGGTGACTAAGCTCTTTGGATATGATTATGAGATCATTTACAAAAAAGGAAAAGATAATGTGGTTGCTGATGCACTTTCCAGAAAATATGAAGATTAAGGGTCTCTTTTTTCTCTCTCTTTCATTGTACCAGATTGGCTCCAAGTTGTTTGCCAGGAATGGCTAAATGATCCCAAAAGTTCGCATCTGATACAACAATTGCAGTCCAATTCTCCAGTTTCCACAAGGTACTCTTGGCTCAATGATGAGCTTCAATAAAAAGGTCGTTCGTATTTAAGTAAACAATCAAAAATTAAATCCGCAGTACTTTCTGAGATTCATGCTACACCCATAGTTGGGCACTCCGGGTTTGCCAAAACCTATGATCGAGTAAAGTGTTCTTTTTTCTTGGAGGGTATGAAACAAGACATTCGTAATTTTGTGGCTGAATGTGATGTGTGTCAACGCAGCAAGGGTGAAACTTTCAAATCTCCTGGCACACTACAACCACTTACGATTCCACCTGCTATTTGGAGGGATATCTCTATGGATTTTACTGTAAGCTTACCTAAATCGGGCAATAAATCAGTCATCATGGTGGTAGTTGATCGTCTTTCCAAGTATGCTCATTTATGTTCTCTTCAACACCCATTTACAACATCTATTGTGGCACAAATTTTCATGGATTGGGTCTTCAAGCTTCATGGCATGACACATTCTATTATTTATGATCGCGACCCAACTTTCACCAACATTTTTTGGCAAGAATTGTTCAAGATACAAGGCACCCAATTACATCTCAGCACAACTTATCATCCCCTTGAGACTGATGGTCAAACTGAAGTTGTCAACAAATGTTTGGAAACATATTTGAGGTGTTTTGCATCAGAAAGGAAGAATCAGTGGGCTCAATCGTTACCACTAGTTGAATGGCGGTACAACACTTTGTACCATACAGCTACGCGCATGACTCCTTTTGAAGCGGTATATGGACAAAATCCACCTTCAATCCTCTCATATTTACCAAGTGTCTCGAAGGTCCAGGTGGTTGACCAAACACTTACAGTGCGAGAGGCTATTCTCTATACCCTCAAAGAGAATTTGGTCATGGCCTAGAATCGCATGAAACAATAAGTAGATCAAGGTCGCTCTGAACGTCAATTTGCAGAAGGGGATCAAGTGTTTCTTCGACTGCAACCTTACAAGCAAACTTCCCTCAAGGCTAACCATTGTCAGAAATTGACGCCCAAATTTTATGGTCCTTATATCGTTCTCAAGTGTGTGGGACAGGTAGCCTATCAGTGAGTTTTTCCCAGTCATTCTAAGTTCCATCCTATTTTTCATGTTTCCTTCTTAAAGAAGGTGATTGGAACTAAGTGCCAAACTCAAACCAACCTTCCTAAGTTGGACGAAAAAGACTCCATTTGGATACAACCAAAAGTAGTTTTGGACTAGTGTGAGTGTCGACTGCGTCAGTGAACCATCAAGGAAGTGTTAGTCCAGTGGAAAGATACAACTACATCAGATGCCACTTGGGAACCAACTACCATTCTGCAACAATTTCCCCATCTCAAGCCTTGAGGACAAGGTTGTTTTTAAGGGGGGGGGGACATGTTAGGGACCTAACCCCTCATGTAGTTAGAATAATATATTTCCATGTAATAAAGGTCAATATTCATAAGGCCTAGCAATAAGGAAGAATAAGTCCAATGTAAGAAGATCTAATAGAAGCGTTCACTTCTAGAAGGATCTTCCTCTAGATGGTTCTTTTGATAGACATATTTAGTATAAATAGGAGTTGAGGGTATGGGAAATTTTTTCTTGGATATTATTGTAATAGAGCTTTGCTTTGCTCGAGGTTTCCCCCTCGAAGAGGCAAGTGAACATTGCCCCCGGTAATCAAAGTGTTATTTATGGTGTTATTTTGTTATCATTTTGTTATTATCGTGGTGTTGTTCTCGATATATTGTTGTTCATCTGCCATTTCTAGCTATTTATTTATGTTCTGCATACTTTTTATATCTGGAATATTACATTCTTCCTGCAACTTTTCCTTCACTTGTTTGAAGAACTCGTCTTCTGGCAAGTGGGTCTTAATCCTCTGTTGAATGTCAGAATCTCATACACTTGTTGTTGCTAATTGTATTGTTTGAACGCTTTAGCTAAGCATGTCAACTACTTTGTTCTCTTTTACTTTTATATGCTTGATTTTGAAGTCAAACTCGATGATTAGCGCCATCCACCTGACCTGTCTAACATTCAACCTTGGTTGGTCGAATAAGTACTTCAGACCACAATTGTTGGGAGGCCTTTTAGGCCCTTGTAATAGTCATCACACATTAGAAATTATCATACATAAGTGAATATAGAAATATATGTAATAATACATGTGATAAAATGGTGCAGCCACTCCAACCATTTCTCCTATGTATAAATACTCTTGAAGAAGGAATATGAACTGAGTTGCTTAACCTTACCATAAATACTTCTTGATTATCGTGTGTTCTTAATGTGCTTCGCGATGTCGTCTCTCCTTGAATGCTTGCCTTAATTTCCTAGACTACAACACTTTGGTTTCATTTCCACGTGACTTGAACCAGGACAAGTTAGAAAATTTGAAGATTTGTTCGAGATGCTACGTGAAATATTTTTTCGATTACTCGCGGATGTTGATTGGTCTTCTCGTTGAATGTGGATGTTGATGAAGATTGGTTTTGATTGTTCGTGGTCTATTCATTCTTCGTGAAGACAAGACTACAAAGAAAACCATAAACTGCACAAGAAACAAGGATTTTACTCATGTTGATCATGAGCATGGAATTCCTCAATCGAGTTTCCTAGAAGCATCAATGCATAGAGAAAAGTTCTTCATTGTTTGTCTAATTCACGAGCTATCACCATTTTCACAAAGCAATTATCCTCTACCGTCAGCATCCTCGTAGTGAGGGATGTAATTTAAAACCATATGCAGTTCAATGCCATGCAGAAGTTGAATCATCACGTATAAGTCGAGTTCAAGGGTACAATGAATTTTCTGGTCAAAGTGGAGGTCGGTTCAAGCTCCAAAGATTCCCAAAACTATAATTTCAATTTTCTCATGAATTGCGAAACTTGTTCGTAGAATATGGTGCAGTGCCCTAGTCACTTTGGGCACCTGGAATGTGTATGCGAGGGTGGAGATAATATTGACGAGTTTTTATGAGTAATAAGTTTCCTTCTCATCCAAGGGAGACTCAGAAATTAGGTCGTCCCATTACATCCATATCTAACAGAATAATTCTGAGGAAGAGATAAATATTAGCCATCATTGTTTTAATGGATTTTATTTTGCTCTGAGTTGTCATTCCTAGAGGGATTTTAGTATAATTTACAACTACCACAAGCTCCCTTAGACGAATGCACGAGAGTCCATTCGATTAATGAGAATGAAAGAAGTTCGAAGTCGGTGAATTGGGTTTGGTCGACTGGTTTCCCTGCTCAAGATCGACTCACATGATGAAGAAATATTAGCATGTCTTGGTCGAAGTCGAAGCCACGGTTGAATTCCTTCTCGAAGTTGAGTTCTAAGGATTATAATAGACCACTGATCTGTGAATGATGGAGAGCAAATCGCGCTCATATATTCTCAACAAACCTATTCCTCTCACCCATAGTCGGTTGTTAAGAATATTCCATAGGACGTAAAGTTGTCGAACAAATGTGAAGAGTCGACGAGACATGGAGCTTTCAACTTATCGAGTTCGTCTATGGAGTCGACGAAAAAGAACACATGTCGAATTTCTTTTCGGTGCACAAGTCTACTCACAAAAGACAAAGAAAATTTGATATTGAAGGTGTTCTAATACTCTCAATATCCATGCTCTCAGTGATGGGGTTGAATTCCTGCACTTCTTTGTTGGGTGTTCTCTCTGCAAATGGAACATAGAACAATATTTTTACGTACTGAGCATGATAGTTATGTGATGGAAACAAAACAGATGCTATGGGAAATGATTGATCCGTGTTTATGAGTGAAATGAAATGAAACCACAGATTTATAATATTAACACAAAGACACAGTGAACAATAACAAAGATACAATAAAACTTGACTTCTATTAAATAAGAAATATATTGAAAACTATAAAATGCAGACTGAAAACAAGTTTACTAGATTGGTGGTAGATTATCTCTAAGAAGAGGTGTGAAAGCTACACTCATTCACAAGAAGATGAGTACAATGAGGCTCTAAAGGATTTTTTACAATAAACATGAATTTCAAAACCCTAGACATCCAAAAACCTATCCCTAGGAGATGAAGTGCCAAAAGTCATGTGAGCTCCATTGGGGTAAGTTAGTACATCAACTTCCCGAGGTCGTAAATTTTGCATACGATCTCTGTTTAGGGAGCACGATAGCTCCTTGGAAAGGTATTGATGAGTATCTTCATTTAAGGGTATCAATAAAAAGATTAAATTATAATGGAGGTTCCTGATCATGAAAAGGCATCGTTTAGGCCCTCAAAATGGTCCCAGAAGTTTAGGAACCGAAAAACTGCGAAAAATAGTTAGTTGTCAAAACAAACTTTTGATCCAGTTGGACAAGGTGGGTGGCCACCGAGATCCTCTTGGACCAATCCTCCCCCCTTAGAAATAAATGGTCTCCATTACGTTGAGTGCCCCTATCAGATGAGGGACTTTCTACTGAATTTGACATCGAGTGAGCCAATTGCCTTGGTGCAGGAGTTTCCCTACTTTGACAACTCGATAAAGTTGGATTCTCTAATGGCAGTCAGGGTTGAGCTCTCTTGGTGTCAATTGTTCTGTTATCTCTGAGGTGTCCAATAATGGTGGAAAATAAGGCCAAAGAAGGTCCACATTGAGCATTGGGTGAAATCCAAGGAAGGGGGGAAGGTTGAAATCAAAATCATTGTCACCCATAGCCTTAGTGATGGTGTAGGGTCCATAATGAAGTGGACGAAGCTTTCGATGAGGCCCTATAAGGGATTTGTTCTACAAGTGCAACCAAACTTTGTTCCCACCTGAAACTGGTGTGGCACCTAGTGTTGACCATGGCGTTGCTTGTACTTGGCATTGGACTTCTGTAAAATATCCTGAACTTGTTGGCAGATGTGTTGGATCCTCTTAATGAATCAGGTGGCTTTGTCATCTCCAATTAGAGAATGTGATGAGTCTTCCTAGGTGGACACAAGGGGTAGTGCAACATCCATGGGACCCAATGGTTGAAATCCCAACCCCAACTGAAAGGGGTTGTGGTTAGTTGAGATATGTATGGCTTTGTTGTAGTTGTGATAAACATAGGTAAGAATCTCATCCTAGGTGTGTAGGTGCTTCTAATTTTACATGCGCAGGATGTGCACATCATCTGGTTGATGACCTTGGTTTGGCCATTTGTCTCGGGGTGGAAGGAAGTGGAATTGGTGAGCTTGGTATTCAGCAGTGACCAAAGCCTCGACAAAAATTTGTTGAGGAACTGACTATCCCAATATAAGATAATGGTTTGTGGGATCCCAAAGTGTACCCACACTCGTTCAAAGAAGAGCTTGGTAGTGACCTCCACTGTGATGCTCTTCTTACAGGAGGCCAGAATCACCATCTTGGAAAAGCAATCAACAACCACAAAAACACAGCCATTTCCCCGCTTGGTGGATGGAAGGCCCAAAATGTAGTCCATTGATATGGATTTCGAGGGCTTGTCAAGAGTAGGCAGAGGAGTGTACAGGCCTTGTTTCTCAGTGGACAGTTTGGCAATAGCTTAGGCAGTGCAGGACCGGATATACTTGCTGACATCCTATCAAAGTTTCGACCAATAGAAATGTCGTTTCAACACTGCCATTGTCTTTTCCATGCTGAAGTATCCTACCACCTGACTCTAGTGGGATTCCAAATCATCTTTGCTCGCTTGATGGAACGCATATATGGCCAAGATGGCACAACATCTCGTCTTGAATATGGAAATTAGTGATAGTTGTGTTTGCGCCCAACATCTTGTAGGTGTTGGCGAAGTCAGGATCTGTCTCATATAGGTCCAGGACCATATGGAGGTCTCTTGGCCATAATAATCGAGCATTGTGGTGAGTTCCACGAATGGAGGTTGGCTGAGGCAATCAACAACTCGGTTGGTACTTCATGTTTTGTACATGATGTTGAGGTGGAATTGCTGCAAATATGTGGACCACTTCTAATGGAGGTCATTTTGCAATTTTCCTTATGTCGGCATGAAATGCAGCGACTTATGAATAGTGTGGATGATTGTCTCCTTCCCGAGAATGTAATTCCTCCACTAGCGACAGGCTTGCACAATGGATTATATTTATTTTTTGTAAGTAGGGTACTTACATACGACATATGATAGTGTCTCACTATGATAGGCCACGGGGTGGCCATGTTGAGTGATGATTGTGCCCACAACATAGTCTGAAGCATCTATCTCGATATCAAAGGGTTGTTGAAGGTCAGGTAATGAAAGCACTCGGGTGGAGCACAAGGGTTGCTTTAGATCATCGAACGCGTTTTGTTGGGGCAAGCCCCACACAAATTTTTCCTTACCACCACCTTTGGTTATTTGGTTGAGGGCCCATGCAATATGGGAGAATACCAGCACGAACCTTCGATAGAAATTGGCAAGGCCTAAGAAGCTATAAAGCTTAGTGAGCGTGGTTGGGGCTGGCTAGTCACGGATGACTTAGATCTTGGTTGGATCAACATGCACACCATGCACGTCAACAATGTATCCTAGGTATTGGACCCTATCCATTCCGAAGGAGGATGTTTCCAAGTTGGCATATATCTTGTGCTGCCGCAGAGTGTGCAGAACCTACTGAACATGTTGCAAGTGTTCTTCGCAAGTCTTATTGTAGATGAGGATATCATCCAGATACACCACCACAAAATAATTAGTGAAAGGTCGCAAGATATCTATTGGAAGATTGGTTGTTGTCATTGATCTCAACCCTAGTCATGGGTTTTGGACTGCAAGATTGATGAAGGTATTTGGACATGAAGGAAAATAAACATGTACATACAAGACCCATGGATGGATAGTATACAGCATGTTGTTTCTGGTGGTATGTGGCATGTCACGTGGATCCTCATGGTTGAGGAGAAATGAATTTTTTAAGATGACAAAGTGAATTGAAGAAGGAAGTACATGTAGGCCCTGAAGATAATTAAAGAAAATAATTACAAAATAAGAAATTGTCAGGTCGGCCCTAATGTTAAAAGGAAGTTACATAAATGGTATAAATAAATATCATTATACATTCATTTGATACACAAGTCGAATTTCAGAGAAAATCAGAAGTAAAGAAGACCGAATTTCAAGGGAGGATGAAGTCTTTTGGTGATGAGTTCTAGGTATGTTATTTTCAGGTCATCTTACCATTTTTTCTATAACTTTTTTTCTAGAACGATTCATATGGTTAAATTGCTATGGTATCGAGAAGACATATCAAGGTACCTATGGTAAAAATTTCAGCTCTTGATTTGCTATAATTATGGAGATACACTCTGTGGAAGATAGGGTTTGTGACCAGTCCTGAAGCTAGTCAATAAACATGGGTTTCGGTTCAAACAGTCATAACTTCTTCATCAAGCTTCCAAATGATATGGGAAAATTTTCATTGGAAATATTACGGAATGTAGTTTTTTGTGTGCGAAATTCAGAATCTGATGTTAAATATTGAGCGCGGAGAATTCTGTACAAGTTCGGTCTCCTGAATAAACCATAATTGAACAAGGTATACCATTCTCTCTATAACTTCTTTTTGGGAAGGATTAAAAGAGTGAAACTTGGAGGAGTTTCAGATAATACATTGAGTAATATTATCTACAGGATCAAAGTACTCCAAGAATTGAAGAATTGAAGAAATTGAAGAAGTCTCAGGAAGCATTATCAGGTTCTATGTGATGATTGGTTGATGGTGATGATTTAATGTAAAGTTTTATTATC
>ML797624.1:32092-74827 GCA_009831015.1 Picea engelmannii | reverse complement strand
ACATTTGGAAGTTGTAGCTACCTTTGGAAGTCATTACTTCCCTTGAACAATAACTATTAATTATTTATCATATATTGTGCATGGTGTATTGTGGTGTATTGGTGTAACTCTTATACTATTGTTCATTGCTCATTGGATGTAATTGAATGGTTTAAGTATAAGTTGAAAAAGGTTTTAAATTGTACCTGATACTGATTCACCCCCCTCTCAGTATCAACAATATCTTCCATCATTCTCATGAAATGTTTTGGGGCATTTGTCAAACCAAAGGGCATGACCAACCATTCAAAAAGACCTTCTTTTGACATGAAGGCAGTTTTCCATACATCTGTCTGTTCTATTGTGACTTGATGGTAGGAAAACTTCAGATCAATATTAATGAAGTATTTTTCCCCCTTGAGTTGATCAAGGGGCTCATTGATTCGGGGAATTGGATACCGGTTCCTTACTGTGATTTTATTTAGGGCTCGGTAATCAATGCAGAGTCACCAAGTATCATCTTTCTTCTGCACCACCATGATTGGGCTTCTTCAAGGTGATGAGTTGGGTCTTATGTGCCCCTTATGGAGAAGTTCTTGGATCTGATGCTTTATCTCCTCATTTTATAAAAGAGAGCGATGATAGACTGGCCCATTGGGTAGCGGTGCGTCGGGGGTCATATCGATGGGATGCTTGACTTGACAGTGAAGAGGTACCCCAGTAGGTGATGAGAATATGTGTTTGTATTCTTCCACGACCTTATCCACTTTCTTTTTTTGTGTGGAGAGTTCGATCATGGAGGCCATGGATGTGGCTGCAACCTTTCGCTCACTCTAAGAATGAATCATGAAGAAGACAAACTTCCCAGTCTAAGAAATGACATTCTTTCATTTCTTGGTAGAGATCAAGGAAATAACACTAGGTGGGACTACCTCGGGTATCCTGTACAATTCCATGTTCAAAGTAATAATAACACTGCGAGGCCTAGACTCATATACAACATGATGTTTCTATAAATAAGGTTGGCCCAAAAGAACATCACAAACTTCAAGGGGAGCCACATCACACAATACCTCATCTTTGAATGGTTTAATGTTGTACAACGAGTGGCACTGTTGGATGATGTGAATATTTCTTCCTTGATGGAGTCATCTGATGGTGTAGGGTTGTGGGTGCGACATTTTCACAGGGCTAGCCGCTTAATGACCTATGCTAAGCTGAGTTTCTTCTGTCTACCTCTATCAAAGATGAAGTGCGGAAGAGTGCCTTTTACCCACATCTGTGAATGAAAGAGGCGCTCTCCTTCATCTGTCTCATCAAGTTCATCAGGGTGGATATTGGTGGTAGCAACGGTGGCACTGGCTTCCACATCAATGATTCATCTCCCCTTTTCTGGTTCCGACTCATAGTTAGAACCCGCATCTGATTCATATGCTTTTACCTCAGACACCAATGACTTCTTTGACCGGAAATCAACAGTGTTATGCCAAGGGATCTTATGGAAGTCGCACCACTTCCCAATATCTTTCTTTGTCTTCCCATTGTCCTTATTTGCTTGCGGCTTGGGATGGTTGTCCTGAGGTTTCCCATTTTTTCTCTGTCATTTTTTATACAGGTTGGGGCTACCCTTTCCCTACTTATACTATGAGGGGTTCCCAGACCCAAATTTCCATGTCTTTTGTTTCAACTTCTGCTTGATTTTAACGGAATATCGATAGGTTGCGCCCAAGGATGAGATGTCCAAAAACTCCATTTATGTTTGGATGTATCTATGCAGACCACCGCGGTACTTGAGCACCAAATGTCACTCTGAATATTTGATACGCATCTTGGTGCGCAAGGTATGGAAGACATTAATGAACTATGGAACTATTTGGTCTCTTTCATGTTGCAGTGTGATCCATCTTGTATACAAGTCGTCATAATTTCCAACAAGGTAATATTGTTCCTTAATAGCATCCCTGAAGGAACCCCAAGTGGGCACAACTACAAATAATGTGGATCCCTCTATTTCCTTTTGCTCACAGAAAGTATCCCAACAATCTTTGACATGGGGGATGGCCTTGAGGAGCACAAATGTAATCTTTTCTCTATCGAAAAAGTTTTGGAAAGAAAATTACCCTTCTAAAAGGTTTAACCATTTATCTATGGCATCCAAATCTATTTGACCTTCAAATATAGGAATATCAAAATTGATTTGTACCTTGAAGGGGGTCGTGCCTCCACTTGAGTTGGATGCGTCGCTTGTCAGAAACCATCGAAGGATTTGTGCAAAGTTGTCCATCATCTCATTCCTCTGTCACTCAAGGGCTTCCTCGAGCAACATTTTGAAAGGATATTTTGTCCCATCGTATTTATTTTCTCCCGCCATGGATGGTTTCTTGGGCGTGCGAGAGCATTTTTCCTCAAGAGAAACAAGCTCGAGACCCATCTCTCTATACCCCGACCGCGTCGGGGACATGCATTAAAAAAATGACAAGGAGAAGACCGCTCTGATACCGTTGATCCGGATTTATGAGAGAAACGAAATGAAACCACATATTTATAATCTTAACAGAGAGACACAGTGGACAATAACATAGATACAGTAAAACTTGACTTCTATTAAATAAGAAATGTGTTGAAAACTATAAAATGCAGATTGAAAACAAGCTTGCTAGAATGGTGGCAGCTTATCTCTGAGAAGAGATGTGACAGATATGCTCATTCGCAAGAACATGAGTACAATGAGGCTATGAAGGAATTTTTACAATAAACATGAATTCCAAAACCCTAGACATCCAAAAAACTAACCGTAGGAGATGAAGCACCAAAAGTCATGTGGGCCCCGTTGGAGTAAGTTAGTACATCAACTTCCTGGGGTCGTAACTTTTTCATACAATATCCATTTAGGGCGCATGATAACTCATTTGAAAGGTATTGAAAAGACGATTCATTTAGGGGGATCAATCATAGCTGTTGGATATCATTGAGGTACTTTATCGCGAAAAAACATCGTTTAGGCCCTCCAAATGGCCCCAAAACTTTAGGAACTGAAAAACTGCTAAAAATAGTAAGTTGCCAAAAAACATTTTTGAGACAATTGGACAAGGTGGATGGCCACCAACTGGAAAACTTTGAGAAAACCAAGGTTGACCACATCTATGATCATATCCGAGAATGGCGGCAAAGAAAGAGCTTGATTAAGGTCAAGGTCCCTCCTTCTTTCTTGCTTGAGTGGTTCTTGAAGTATTTGGTTCCCTGTATATCCAAAGATGTAGCAACTTCCGGAGTGTTTTTAGAAGAGGAGGCTATTATGAGAGCCCAACATCTAGAACTAATTTACTCTCAGTCTACTCTCGATAAGGACAAACAAAAGTCTGGGCCCCACGCCGATGGCATAGAGGGCTCAACTCAAAGCAAGTCCACAGATCTGTTGTCAAATTAGATGCAACAATTGTCAATGCAATAGACTGTGGCCAGCCAGATTCCTAGTTCGGCTATCCCCGCTACCCAAACGTCGGATGTACATAGTGTGCAGTCGAGGAATCCCAAGGCTAACTAGCAAACCGAGGGAAAGAAGAAAGAACAAAATAAAAAGGGTAAAGGGGATAAAAATGATACCAGCAATACTAGTGGGGGGGAAACTGAGAAGAAGAATTCGAAGTATTCATGTAATCTCTGCACAGAATACCACCCAACTCACCTATTCCCTCTACTTGCAGAAGCCCAGAAGCTACTAGTGCAGCAACAACCTGTTGTGTTGACCAACCCTTTTCCATAAGGGAAAAATATGGCTCATGCTTCTGCATCCACAAGATCAGCAGGGGGAACGTCGAAATATGTCAAGAAGGGAAAGGATAAGCTAATAACCCATCGATGGATGGCGTAGATGCATGTCACGGTCTCTCGATCGATGGTTGAAATCCATCCAGCGCTTAAGGTTCACCTGTCCAACTGGACCCCACTCAACTCGTCAACCGTTCAAAGGTTGACATCCGTCACTCTAAGGACACCCTAGTTGCTTTCCTGGCAAGCCACATCATGCACGACTTTCAAACTTCACCTCTTAGCTTAGACAAAACCTATGGAAGATCGACGACTATCGTCTCATCTCCCTCATTCATAGACCTATGGTCAATATCTACCCTTTATTCGGAGTCGCACTTCAATGCCTCAGAGGTGTACTCTGAATCCTTTGGAGTCATACTCCGAAAAAAAATCAACTTTAAGCCAACTAGACTCGCACTCAATCCAGTCGCTAATTAACTTCTGACACTCATCTTGACACTGACGCTCTTAGACAACGTCTGCTCGCTCTTCCCTCTCGACTTGCTACGTGGGACTCGCAATGATCAACAATTGGGGGTTTATCTCTCCCGCTTCCATATCTACGACCCACACATGATCAACTTTGGAACATCTCGTTCAGAGATGTTCTCATGGCACATGATATTTCCTTCTGAAACCTCACTCTGAATGGTTTGTTTCAAAGTCTCTCAATTAGAACCTTTCTCATCGCTCCTTGGGGTTCTCTCTGACACTTTTACTCCGAACAACCCACTAATTAACGGTCTCGATCTCTTCAGATCGACGACTTCTATTCTTCACTGACTAACATAGGGTTTTAAGCAGTCATAACAGTGTATTTTAAGGACTTAGCCACTTTTTCAGACTCTATAGGGTTCAATACCGTTTTTTCAAGAACTCAAAACCACTCCCTGGCCAATACAAGCTACCAAACTTAAGGTTAAAACCTCACATGATTTGCAGGCTCTCCACACAAGGAAAATATAGAGTATCCAAGAAGGTAGCAGTTCACACTTAGTCGTTTCCACTATTTAACAAAGCAATAATAACATTGCAGCATAGCTCATCTCACAGGCATTCAAATTCATGGTTTAATTTCATAGACTTTCACTTAGAGTCAGACATATGCATGAGCTAAAGGAAAGGTTGGGTTTAGAGGCTACCAGTCAACTATGGACCACCTTTTTATGTTTAGGATCATTGCAAAGGAGTGTCATAATGATAAAACAAATTTCCTTTGTTGTTTCATTGATTTTGAAAAAGATTTTGACACTGTGCTCAGGACTAACCTTTGGAATAGGTTAGAAGAGATTAAAGTCCCTTTCGAGTTAATATCTTCCGTAGTAAGGCTATATGAGAAATTTATTTCCAAGTTTAGGAATACTAAGGGTTGGTCGGAAGAAATTAACTGTAATATAAGAGTCAAGCAAGGTTTCCCCCTATCCCCTGCCCTTTTCAACGTCTATATTGATAAGTTAGAACATTGTTTGGAGGATGCAAGTTGTGTTTGCCCGACTCTCGCTAGCATAGTCATCATCCTTCTTCTTTATGCTGATGATATTGTTCTTATGGAAAAGAGTCCCTATGACCTAGGTAAGCAACTTGTAATCCTCAAGGACTTCTGCTCTAGTATGGGCATGACTACAAACACTGACAAAACAAAGGTTATGATAATTAAATCTAAAAATATCACCTACGATACTTTTGTATATGACAACAATAGCTTGGAGGAAATTCCTTCATAGAAATATCTTGGAATCAATATTCACCACAACCTCAATTGAAACTATAGTATGGAGAAAAGGTAAATGAGGGGTGGAAAACTTATTATGGGCTTGGAAACAATTGTAAATCAGTGGACCTTTGGCTTTAGGATAAGAAAAAATGTTTGTTTCACATTCTCGTTACTCCGGTTATCTTATATGGATGAGAAGTTTGGGGTTGCAGTATTTATAGAGAATCATGGAGAAAGATAGAGCAAATCTAAAGGAATTTTATAACTTATAATCTCAAAATTAAGGGAAATACACCCTATCCTATCCTCCTCATAGAAGCAAGTCTTTCCTCATCGAGAGCATTGCTATGATCATATATCTAACTTACAAGAACAAGATAAACAACATGGATGACAAGAGACTCCCCAAAATTGCTTCAAACTCTAACCAAAAGCACCAGTGGCTCAAGTGGGGATGGCATAAAGATGTCAAATCTTGGCTAAATCATTGGGGAATACAAGAAGAAGCCACCATGCAGAATACCGATAATATTACAAATATTATCACTTATAAATTTAAAGAGAATATGTGGTGTGATAAAGAATTAGAGGATAAAAGGAAACTAAGATACTACAAGGAGGTGGTCAACCCTAATTTAGAAGATCAAAAGTACCTCTCAGTTTAAGAAGTACAGAGAAGAAAATCAACATTCTCACGAGCTACATAGTGAAACTGGGCAATGGACAATTCCAACTGGGCATTGGATGAAAGAATCTACCATCTTTGTGAGAGAGTTGAAGATGAAAAACACTTCCTTTTAAATTGTCATGCATATTCTCAAATTAGATCCCAATTTAAAAATATACCTCCTAAGTCATCAAAACTATGGTGATCTTGGAACCCTTCTCTCAATGCTTTTTGAGCACAAAAATACAATTTTAAAGAATCTAAGTAATCTCTTTCTTCTTTCCTTCTTAATCATCATCATCACATTAATGTGAGAGAGTACAAAATGAACAAGTTGCATTTATTTAAGGACCTATTTAATAAAGGTATCAATATTAGTATGGCAAAGGTGTGAGTGAAGTACATTACATGTTAATATTAAACAATATGAAATAAATTGCAAATAGAAATACTAGAAACATGATGCCAAAATGAAAATAGAATGAATGTGATTAAATAAGACCCCAATAAACATATATTGTTAGAGGCAAATATGTGATGAACAAGAATATTATATAATGAAAAATATTATCAATTCTAATTTTCTAAGCAATAGCATGTGAATGGAATTAGGGTAAATCCAATTATAAAAGGATAAAATCCCTTAAGATAAGCCTTCCTCAATTATTTTCAATCTATAAAAGGTTTTCATCTCAATAGATTTCATTCCTCTTCTCAACATACATATGATAAATCCAAAATTGAGATGGATCTACTATTGAGATGGATCTACTATGATATATAACCTTTTCCCATAACATATTTTATTGAAAGGAATCTGCTAAGTTATATACAACCAGCAGCTCTAAAATTTCCCCAATCATATTGGATTAGCATAAAGAAAAGAAGCTTGGAAGAAGAAGACGGAACTGAATAAACTCTACATCATTGATGATGCTTTTTTGTTGCTATATCTATTTTTTTAATGTAGCAGAATCTGGATTGCACAGTTATGTTAGGTGTAACATATTTGTTTTCACCTGCACAGATAAAAGAAGCAACAATTAATCCACAAAACACACAAAGAAATTTGTCATATAGCAGAATCTGGATTGAACGGTTATGTTAGGTCAATAATGCTTTTTGTGTGCCTTTTTGTTGTTATATCTATTTTTTTATGGAGCAGAATCTGGATTGCACAGTTATGTTAGGTGTAACATACTGCACAGATAAAAGAAGTAGAAATTAATCCACAAAACACAAAGAAATTTGTCATATAGCATAATCTGGATTGCACGGTTATGTTAGGTGTAATATATTTGTTCTCACCAGTAAGATAAAAGAAGCAGCAATTAATCCACAAAACACAAAGAAATTCATCCCTCAGGTTGAAGCCGGAGAGTAACATTCACCTGCATAGATAAAAGAAGCAGCAATTAATCCACAAAACACACAAAGAAATTCATACCTCAGGTTGAAGCCGGAGAGTAACATTCACCTGCACAGATAAAAAAAACCAGCAATTAATCCACAAAACACATGAAGAAATCTGTCATACCTCAGGTTGAAGAAATGATGAGACATTACCCCCATTTTTGGTAGGTGCTCATAAACTGCTTAGAGATGGAGGGCTGCTCATCCGAGGCCTTATTCAAACACTTGAGCATTTTTGTTTGTTGAATATACAAGCGCCCAAGTGTGAGCAAACTCCCATCTATGAACAGTTATGACCACCTTATGAAGGGCGTTGAATTGATGAAAATGTGTGAAATAACCAGTGGTTTTAATAGCTTTCACAACCTCATATATGCCTCTCAGATCCACCAGTGGTAGAAGGAGATATGTGACTTCCTTCAGTACCAGATGCCTACCAACACATAACAGAGAAAGAATGAAAGAAACGATCTTCAAAACATGTGTCGAAGCTCATCGATTATCCCCGTTACAATGCCACGATCCTCCAGCAAAAGGACGCTGATTAAATTAGGGATGTTCCGAGTACTTCCCGCGTTTCACTCGGTTTGAGCACGCGTGGAGTCGAGTCGAACCAACGAGTGAGATTCTGTGAAAGTAGTCAGACGCGTTTTATGAGTCGGCAAGTTCAGTGACAAACAAGCAGCCAAGTTCAACGTATCAGGTTTCAATGTGTCAGGCTATACTATATTATTTGTCTTTTGTTTTGGTTGTTATTGGTGGCTGTTTGTTAACGTGGGCTAATTCATTTTTATTATTTAAAAAATTATTATTCTATTTAAAATGATTTGTTAATAATAAGATCGAAATTTTCACTCATTCCAAATGTTGTTTGTTGTTAATTTTTTTTTCCTTATGTCCAAATAAAATGGTTTCGTAATCAATCAAAAAAATTCAATATCCTTTACTTTTTAATAATATATACCCTTAATCCCTTGCATAAAATGGAATACCATTCCTAAATTTTAGATATAACATTAATAATATTTAATTTAACCAATTTCTACATATTTTATGTTAAGAAAATAAACACATTTATAAAACTACATCTAAAATTTAATTTTAAAAACAACTATTTTATTTTCAGAAAATAAACACATCCATGAAGCTCCATCTAAAATTTAATTTTATGTTTTAAAGTGGTCCCTTAATCCCACTCTTGTGATTTTATTCAACCTATTGTTAAGTGATTTGACAATTCCTTTGTTTTGTATATTGTGTTTTATATCTCCAAAAAGTTATTTGATAGGTGTGGCAATTTCTTTGTTTGGTATATTCACAAGTGTTTTATATCTTTCAATTTCCAGGCATTAGGTAAGTTTAATTTCAAGTTTTTCAAATTTAAAATAATAATAATAATAATTTAGTATTTTTTTAAATTTAATTTTTTAATAAAATATTTATTATTTTGATATTGTTAATTTGGGATTTTTAGAATTATAAATGTGTAGGAAGTTTGAAATACTTAGCATTTTCAGTGGACACTCCATTCATCATTAAAGATTCTTGAAGTATGAATAATTGAAAAGAATGTTAAAGAGAAGTTTTTTTAAAGGTAGAGGATTAGGAACATTAAGAAGGAGTTGAAAAAATAACCCTTGAGAAAATCAATATGTTACCATTTAATAATTAGGTTATAAAGGATAAATAAATTATTTAAAATAAAAAATAATATAATAATAATTTTTTATTTTTTATTTTTAAAAATTTAAAGATTAGCAATTAAGGAAGGGTAGTATTAGATAATAAAGAAATTAATAGAAAAAGTGGATTAAGATTTTAATTATTCAAAGTAATTTAGGAAAACTTGAGAATAATAACATTAAATGGTAATGGTGATTTTAAAAATATATTTTTTAACATAATTGTTTACAATTATTTATTTTTAATTTATCTATTTTAATTGGTTAGGATTATAAATTGTGTTATAATTTAAACACTATTTTATATTATAAATGGTCTTTTAATGATCCTAAACTAAGTTTAAGATGAACAATTGTTTTCCAAAATGCAAAAATATGTTAATATAATGAGTATTTTGAAAAACATAATATTGGGAAGAAAATTTCACAAAATATTTTATAAAATATACTCCAAATATATTTATTTGCCAAAAAAATCCTAGTTAATTTTAATATATCAAAATTTAATAGTAAAGAATAAAATATATACAACACAAGTTCAAACATAATTCCTCATTCAAAGAGTGAATAAGATGAAGTTAAGAGTACTTGCACTACTTGCAATTCAAAATATAAAACACCAAATTTTTAGCCCCAAAAATTCAACAATTCATATGATGATATCTAATATGGCTTAACCTAGTAAATGACTATTATTGAGATCAATAGGTATATATATAAATATCAATGTAGTCATTATTAAGATATGAATATGTAATTTGGTTATATAGTTGTAATTGAATTATTTTATTCTTTTAGAATTTATTGTGTAAGTTATCTTTATTAGAGTTGTGCTCAATGTTCATATCTTGTGTACATTATGTGTACTTTGATTTATTATACTATTTTTAGTATTTAATATATAACATTAAAAAAGTAGTGAAATATATTTAATAATGTTCTTAGTTTACACTGTACATTAGAATGACTCTCTCCTCTTTTAGGGACAATAATTTTGTTATTAACTTAAAATTTCAAACAACTCTCATTACGAAGAAAATTTTATCTATCTTTTTGGGTATTTTATCTTTGTTTTCAACAATTATCATAAGCTTAATTCATCATCGAAAATCATTTTAATATAATTGCTCTTGTTAATGTGCCAAGCTGATATATGTATATGTGGTTTATGTAATTTCCGATTACCACTAGTATTTATCATTGTGTTCTCATCTTTCTCTTTGAGTTATATGGGCCTACCTGACTGTGGTGAGCCCTAAAAACGTTGTTTAGGGCCTCAAAACGGCCCCAGAAGTTCAGGACCCGAAAACTAGAAAAAAACTGTCAAACTGAAAAAAATAAAAAATAAATAAATAAATAAATAAAACCTGCCAAAATGAGCTAGTTGGAATAGGTGGGAGTTCACCGACATCCATCTGGATCAGAGGTCCTTTCATACTACACCAATATTTCCTCGGAAGTACTCAAACTTCACACGAGACAGAGGCTTAGTCAACACATATGCAACATGTTCATCTGTGCCAACATATTGGAGCTTTACAACTCCCTTCTACACCATGTCACGAATGTAGTGATACAGTATCTCTATGTGCTTCATCTTATCATGGAACACTAGGTTCTATGTCATATTTATATAACTTTGGTTATCACATAGAATCATGGTAGCTTCCATCTCCAGATCGAACAGACTTGTCAAAAACTTTCGAAGCCATATGGCTTCACAACTGATGGAGCATGTTGCAATGTACTCTGCTTCTGTCATACTGAGAGAAATACTAGATTGCTTCCTTATTTTCCACAAATCCATGGCTAACCCTGAACTGAAGCAACATCCTAAAGTACTTTTTTAAGTCTAAATCATTTCCATCCCAATCTGAATCAGTATAGCCATACAATTTGAAGTCATGATCTCTAGTATAACAGATACCATAATCCAACATACCCTTAAGGTATCTCGTCACATTATTTGCAGCTACAAGGTGAACATGTACGGGCTCCACCATATACTGACTCAAGGTGTTCACAACAAAGCATATATCTGGCATGGTATTCACCAGATACATCAATGAATCAATAATTTGTCTGTATAAAGTAGCACCAACTAACTCTGACGAAATATCAACCAGGAGCTTCAAATTCGTCTCTATGGGTGTGGCCATGGATTTGCATTCCAACATGTCAAACTTCATCAGTATTTCAACTTAATACTTTCCTTCGTTAAGGAAGATCTTCTCTAGCCTCTGCCAAACTTCAAGACCTAAGAAATAATGCATCTGGCCTAGGCCTTTTATCTCAAATTCTGCAGTGAGCTTCCTTTTGCAATCTGTGATGAGATTTTATTCTTGTGTCAAGAATAAGTCATCCACATATAGTAGCAATAAAACTATATCATCATTCATAACCTTGAAGTAAATATTAGAATCATCTTTACTCTTGGTAAAGCCCAAGATCATCAGAAAACTATCAATTTGACCATACCAAGCTCTTGGAGCTTGCTTCAACTTGCAGACATGAGTCTTCATGTCATGTACTTCGAAACCAAATTTTCACATCACATTGTACCAACTTGGTACACTTGCTCATCTGCAACTTAATCTGCACAATCATGTGCTAGCTTTATGTACTTTCTGCAAAGCACTATCTGTCTCACTTCTTAAGAGTATGCCCTCTAGTCTTTCTGCAACTATTCCTCTGGGACTAGGACTCTGCACCTGCAGTTGTTATTTTTGAAGCTGAGAATGACTGCTCTATTCTCACTGTAGTTGCTGAACTCTGAGAGTAGCTCCTTTATTCTATCATGACAACAGTTTCATCTAAAACTGAGAGTGGTTGATAATGAAGGTAGTGTTTCTTCTTTCATGGAGGTGACTCAATCTCAAATACAGGGATTGTTCCCTCTTAATCCCATATTGTATCGAAATCATGTTTGTTATATATATACTTCTTCTGATTATTGGAGCAAGTGTCTCATCATAGTCTTCTCCCTCTTGCTAGGAGAACTCTCTGGACACAAATCAGGCGTTGTACATCTTTATATTGTTATCTACAACATGCTTGAACTGTTAGATCAATATTGGAGGTCACCATTGACTTCCCTTCTAGTCTTAAGGAAAAATCCATATCCCATTCCTTCTAACTGGCTTCCTCCTCTATCATTGAAACAAGGGAATCTTCTCAAGAGATTTCATGTTTCCTAGAGGTCTTTGAAGCTACGATCTAGTCTTCTCAACTCATGGCATTTGTCTGCCAGTCCTGGAAGATGTATCTTTTTCCCATCTAATCCTTTCTGAGATTAGGCTTACTCTGAGTCTTGATTTCTTCTGAGTCTACAAAAACTTCATAGTCTCTGCAAGATATAATTGGTGTTGAATACCAAGTCTTAATATGAAAAGTTGAGTCAGAATTCAAACGAATTTTGCTTCTTGTCAAGGTGGATTCATTATCCATTGACCAAGTCTATTGTGAGTTCTATTCTAATGGTCGGTCATATTTGGAGCCTTCTTCTCCTTACAATCAATCTTCATATGAGATACTCGGTATCTCAAAAGTAGCTTCTTCTTCATCTTCTTTGGTACATGGATGTATACGGCCATGTATATAACTTGGATAGTCTACTCCATGTCTCATCTAATATGTTGCCTCATGCAACCGTAACTTTATCTCCCTCAAGTTTATCACATGTGACCTACCCGGAATAAGAACAACAAGGGAGAAACAGTAGACAAGAATAACACTCTTTATAATAATAATAAAAAAAATAGTGAGAACAATCGTCACAGTAGCTCCTTCAAAGCTATCACTTGTGATCTTCCTAAAACAAGGGTAAAAAGTAAGAAATACAATAATAAGGAATGAGAGGAACACTCTTCTAGTGTTGTGATCAATCATTCCTCCATGGTAGCCTGGAAATCAAACAAGAAGTTTCTCCTAGAGGATATGTTAGTTATATCTAGTAAATGATTACAGTAAGCATTTATCTCAATAGTGCTCACATACTACCAAGTATTCAATAATAAAACTTTTCAAATATTTCTATCACAACTATAGTGTTTACTTGTAATGTGGCAGTTATCAAACTTGATATGTGCAAATTTGAATCTTATCAATTTAATCAATCAAACCTGGAACCTGGAGTCTTGTCCTCAAGAAAGAGTGTGTTGTTTTTCTTCCAATTCTCCTTCACTCAAGATGACAAGTATTTTCTTCAACCCGTCCTCTGTACTAAGATAATATGCTTTCTTGACAGAAAATTGGGTTAGAGAATAAACTCTATAATCTCAACTTTAATCAATTTGATACTTTGACTTTAATTTTTATCGATGATTAGTATGATAGTAATAACTTCAACAGATCAAAATACAACTTAGATGTTCATAAGATCACAATAATTCCATAACAAATAGAGGCGTATCAAATTAATCAAATCTGGGGTGCATTGTTTCTTTGAAAGTGTTGGATCTGAGATCCTTCTAGATCTACGATTGTTGTTTAGACAAAAGATCATTTCTCTTGCAAATACCCTTTAGAACAATGATACAGTTTTAAACATATGTAAGTACATACCTCTGACAGTATCGGCAGATAGTGGCACCATCTAGCAGCAACATAAAGAAATAACGAACTTTTAAAACTTCAAAGGTGTTACAACTTGTAATTTAAAGGTAGTTGGATATTTTTTAGGGTAAGGCGCACTAGGAAAATAAAAATTAGTTCCAACACTTCACAAAAACTTTCACTGCAACCAATACTGCAGTTGGTGTTGGCACTGCAACTAGTGATGCAACTGGCATGAAGGAACTGGCACGAAGGCACTGGCACTACAACTGCAACTAATACTGCAACTAGTACTCTGTATCTCAAAAGTAGATATTGGTGCTCTTCATATGAGATACTCTATATCTCAAAAGTAGCTTATTCTTCATCTTCTTTGGTACATGGATGTATATGGTCATGTATACAACTTGGATAGTCTGCTCCATGTCTCATCTAATATGTTTCCTCTTGCAACCGTCACTATAGCTTCCTCAGGGTTATCACCTGTGACTTGTTTGGAAAAAGAACAACAAGGTAGAAACAACAGAAAAGAATAATAATCTTTATAATAATAAATTAATATCAAGAACAATCGTCGCGGTAGCTCCTTTATAGCTATCACTTGTGACCTACCTGAAACAAGGATAAAAAGTAAGAAATACAATAATAGCAAATGAGAGAAACACTCTTCTAGTGTTGTGATCAATCATTCCTCCATGGTAACTTGCAAAAAAAATAAGAAGTTTCTACTAGAGGAGATGTTAGTTATATCTAGTAAATGATTACAGTAAGCATTTATCTCAATAGTGCTCACATGCTACCAAGTATTTAATAATAAGATTGCTATCACAACTATAGTGTTTACTTGTAATGAGGTAGTTATCAAACTTGACATGTGTAAATTTTAATCTTATCAACTTAATCAATCAAACATGGAACCTGGAGTCTTGTTCTCAAGAATGAGTGTGTTTCTTTTCTTCCAAGTCTCTGTCACTCAAGATGACAAGTATTTTCTTCAACGTGTCCTATGTACTAAGATAATATAATTTCTTGACAGAAAATTGGGTTAGAGAATAAACTCTATAATCTCAACTTTAATCAATCTAATACTTTGAATTTAATTTTGACCAATGATTAGTATGATAGTCATAACTTCAACAGATCAAAATACAACCTAGATGTTCATAAGATCACAATAATTCCATAATAAATAGAAGCATATCAAATTAATCAAACATGGGGTGCACTGTTCTTCTGAATGTGTTGGATCTGAGATCATTTTGGATCTACGATTGTTGCTTAGACAAAAGATCCTTTCTCCTGCAAATACCCTTTAAAATAATGATACAATTTAAACATATGTAAGTACATACCTCTGGCAGTATTAGCAGGTAGTGGCACCATCCCACAACAACAATAATAAATAACAAACCTTTAAAACTTCAAAGGTGTTGCAAATTGTAATTTAAAGGTAGTTGGAGATTTGTTAGGGTAAGGCGCACTAGGACAATAAAAATCAGTCCCAACACTTCACAAAAACTTTTACTACAGCTGGTGTTGGCACTGCAATTGATGTTTCAACTGGCATGAAGGAACTGACACGAAGGAACTGGCACTGCAACTGGTACTGCAACTGATACTACAACTGCAACTGCAACTTATGGTTTTATGAGGAAACCCTAATTTCTCAAAATTCAAATTTTGTAATTCTAATCTAGAGACCAGATGCGCCCTCCTAGAGCGAGTTCCTAGGTATGGTTACTTTCTCCAACGTCCTCGTCAAATAAGGAAAATTTCACACTTCAGGTTTATGCAGAAACCCTAATTCTGCAGCAGCTGCAATACTAAAACTGAATCTTGGAGTTGAAGCTAGCCACTTCTTATAAACTGTGAGTTGGTCTCTTTCAGGCCTTCTCTAATACCATGTTAAATTTTTACTTATACAACTAGCAATTACATTTATTCTTTATTATTACAATCATTTAGAACAATAGTTGTATAAACAAAATCATTGAAAGAGAGGTAATCATAGAAACAATAGAGACACATAGATTATCCTAGGAAACCCTCATGGGGAAGAAAACCCAACAAAACTTCCTCCATATAGATAGACCAAAGACCAGACAGAAGATCCTCCTCTACTCCTTCACTAGGAAGAGTAGCACACCGCTTGACCAAGAAATACCAAGAGATAGACCAGAAACCCTCCTTGACGTCACCCCCAGTTGCAACAATTTCTCCTGCAATACTTGCACACTCAAGAGTTGGATGTGTGTGTGTCCAAATGAGGTATTGGCCTCTCTTATAAATAGTGGTATGGCCAGCCTATAATTAGGTCTGGGATGACCTGTCACTTTACCCTCTTAATTTACAATTAACTGTCAAGGCAAAATATGGCCGACTTTTAAAAAGGCACAATAGGGCCTAATTAATAAATATAATATAATAATATTATTTAACACTCTCTCTCTCTGATAGAATATTCTTTGAAGTTACAATATTTCAACAATTGGAATCACATTTTATTATTAAAGTTATCATATACATCGCTTGGTCATAGCCACATATTATATCTGCATTAAACATTGATTAAACTGGGGATTATAGTGGGGACATTACACTCTCAATCTTGAATTAATGTTATTGTCGTTGCGGGGGCTTCTGGATTGACTTCGTCACCAGATGCAATTGATCAGAAATTATAGCCTTCCATCAATGTCTACATCGTATATTTCCAATTGGCATAATTTTACCCATCCTTTATCGATGATTTCGACCAATTTCAATCGATGATTTCAGTCGAAATCATCGATGAAGGATATCACTAATCTTTATCAACGATTTTGGCAGAAACCACCAATGGGTTTCAGTCAAACTGTTGATCATCGACAAGACAATTGGACCAATCCTTCATCGGTGATTTCGGTCAATTCCCATTGACACTTTCAGCCGAAATCGGCGATGAAGGATATCCCATCGACCTTTTTAAACCAGAGGCCATGACTAAATCTAGGTCACAAGGAAATATCATACAGTTCTTGATTGGTGCCTTCAATGCTCCTATGAACTCTTCCCAGATGATGGGATTAGTTCACACATGGAGATCGATACGATGATGGTGTTGGTGGGAAAAGACCAGCTTCAATTGAGGAGATAATCCATCGATTTCAAAGCCTTCCCAAAGGAGTGCAAGACTACAAAAAGTTGGATCGATGGGGATTTTTAGGCGAAGAGATCCCAAAGATCTAAAAAACGTTGCTTGATCAGACAAACACCATTTTGGCCTTAAAGGCACCATTGGATTTTCCCAACCCTCCTAATCTTGATCACTTCTCCCTCCAACAACTATAATTCATTACTGGACTCGTAAAGTCCAAGTTACATGAGGACTCTTGGAATGTTTGCAAATCGGGCAGTGTACAACCCCTCGGGTGATGGCGGAGGAAATATTGTTACATTGCAAGGATCGACAATAGAGAACATGCGACTACTTGCAAGAGAAGGTGTCTCTGCAACTGTGATGAGAACCCACAATGAACATTTCAAAGTTGGGTGATGGTCGTCTAACCAAATCAGATTGACTGAGCGCAACAAACATCGCATCCAAAGACATCCTACTCTAGGAGAGAATAGTTATCCACAATCAACGGTTGAAAGAAACCCGATAGTCGTCTAACGAATCTAGATGTCTGAGAGAGTGTACAAGACAAATAGGGAGATCGATTACTCTAGGGAAACACCTTACGATGTAATAAAATGTAAAAGACATAATCTCTTACTCTCTTTTTTTTTCCTCCAAAAATTACGCTTTATATTATTAAAAATATAAACTGTTCGTATACAAAGATATCATAACAATGATATCAGCTTCATAAATGTTCAAAATAACCATGCAGTTATCATCTCGACCATTACAAAACTTACAAGACTATAGGACCATGCAGATAAATGTCCAAACTCCAAAATAATACCTAGATCTGTCTCCACAAAGGACAGACCAATCACAAAAACAAAGATACACCATGCACTCCTTCACCGAAGTACAGATGGATCTCTGTACTAACAACCCATATGAGAAAAAAAGTAAACCAAAGACAATCCCACTAGTAAAGGTCTAAAAATTGATAAGGCCCTTCATGGTCCTCTTCACACATAAAATAGACAATCTTCCCTGGGGCTTGATGGAGTGCACGTTTTGATAGGCTATCCACAACTGTATTTCCTTCCCTGTATACATGAGCAAAGGATTTTTTTTGAAAAATTTTTGTAGTCTCCTTGATGCAGTCCTTCCAACATTCTAGTGCAACCACCTGAAGATGTCCCTTACCTTTCAACCATTCAATGATAATTTTTGAGTCTCCCTGGATGTGAATCTCCACAATTGAAAGGTGAGAGGCCAAAGTGAGTAGAGCCCAAGCTCCCAAGAGCTCTTCTTTTGTGTTTGTACTGGGCCCACAGTTAAAATACCACTTGTAACATCTGTGCTCACTAGTTCTAATAAACCCACAAGCTCCACAATTATTACCAGAAGAGTCAGTAGCCCCATTGAACCATCCCACCATGTCATCCTTGGAATATGCATCAGGAATGTTCCTCCAACGGCCAACTTTCAAAAAAAAATTACAGTCCCCCATCGTGAAAATCAATAAGTAAGCCACCTTCTACAAATTGGGATTGCAATCTTCAAATATTGGCAGATTCCTCTCCTTCCAGATAAACCAACAGATGACCGCGGGCAGGCAAGGGTAGGATAAATTTTGTTCTTTCCAAGACTTAAAACACTCCACAATTGTATTGCCAGACCACCTGCCAGGAAGGTTTAATGTTGTTGTTACATTTTTCCAGACTTCCATGGCAAAAGAGCACTCCACAAACAGATGGTAGACAGAATCCTTGCTAGCTTTACATAAATGGAAAAAACTCGGTCCATGAAAACCTCTACACTGAAGTAGATCCCAGGTCAGAATCTTATTCTCTGCCATTAACCAGGTGAATAGTTGAATTTTTAAAGGGCACGCCCGAGACCACATCACATTCCTCCAACCTCCAATCACAAAACACCAATTCTTTTTTTCCAAGGCCTCATATGCATTCTTGACAGTTAATTGTCCCGACGCATCTCCCCCCATCCAGATAAGCTCATCCGTCTTCTCCATTAATTTAACACCATTGTTAATGAGCGCATCACGGAAGGAATTCCATTCCAATGCAATATCCCCTTCTAACCCCAGAGAAGCGTTGGAGTGCCAATTTATTCCAATCATCCCCACACGAGCTTCACATTGTGCCTGGAATAAGAAATGTATGCCTTTCCTGTTGAGTGCTAAGATCAATTCTTCAGTCAAAACAATCCCTTCCCCCATCCCCAGAATGTGATATTTTCCTAACATAATGTGATGACCAGTTCTTGGTCTCCAAGCTATCCAATGTAAGATAATGTGCAAATATTTTAAAAGATGCTTCTAGGTATGGGACCCTTTAACATCGGCTACAATTATCGTGTGCGACCATATAGCAACAAAAACATAAGGATAGTAGTTATATTTTAATACACGGTTCCATAATCCTTCTTACATCAGTGCCCTCCATAGATTATTTGTTGCCATAGCTCTTCCAAATCTGCCCAGATTCCTCAAACCCCAGCCACCATAATGTTTTGGACGTGTTACAAGTTGCCATGCACAGAGATGGATCTTATTTTTCCTATTGCACCTCGACCAAAGGAAATCAAAGATAACCTAGAGAATTCTATGGATAATAGGAGAGGTCAAATTTTCAAGTGCCAGCCATTAGACGAGTTGACTCTCTAAAACCACCTTGATGAGTACAAAGTACCCCCCTATGGATAGCCACCTATTGCACCGGTGGCTAATCCGAGATTCATGCTTGGCAATCAACCAATGCTAATCCTCAGTCTTGTATCTATCAATCTTCAAAAAATATCCAAGATACTTGAACCCACTAGTAAGATCAACAAAGTTATAATGAAAATTAGCCTTTAAAATCACCAGATCTTGTTGTCGCACACCATGTTGAAGAAACAATGTTTTCTTTTCATTTATATTGAGACCAAAAGCCCTACATAAAATTTCCAGTACTCTTTTTATTTCCTGCCACTCAACAATGGATGCTTTAGTCATAATGAGTATATCATCTACAAACAATAGATGGAGAATCTTAAGAAGCCTTGATACCTTTATGTCTGTCAGTAATCCTTCGTCTTGACTTCTTTTTAAGGCCAGACTTAAGCCTTCCATAATTAAAATAAATAGCAATGGCGACAATGGACATCCCTGACGTAATCCTCTGCGATTGTTGAAAAATCATGAAGGCTCACCATTGATCAATATAGCATATGTAGCTGATGTAATACAACCCATTATCCACTTTGTCGTTGGTAGGCTGAATCCACATTGAAAAAAGACCAGTCTTAGATAATCCCAGCTGACACAATCATAGGCTTTTTTCAAATCAATCTTTAGGATTAAATCTTGTAGCTTTTTCTCTTTGATATTGTGCAGACATTCGTGCGCCATCCCAATAGCGTCGATAATTTGTCTTCCTTTTAAGAATCCAAATTGTTCCTTGGATAAGACACGAGACAGGATCAGTCTAATGCGCCTAGCAATTATTTTAGTGAAGATCTTATAACAAAGGTTACACAGAGCTATCGAGCGAAACTCCTCAAAGGTAGCAGGACCATTTACCTTCGGGGTGAGAGCAATAAAAGTCGAGTTGAGAGCTTTGTTAACTACTCTAGTCCTACGCGACTCCCCAACTACGTCCAATAAGTCTTTGGCAATCAAATCAAAAAAATGAAGATAGAATTCCACAGTCCATCCATCGGGGCTAGGACTCTTGTCTTTGTCGAAGCCCTTTAAAACATCTAATAACTCCTCCTTTGTAACTGATTTCTCATGCTGGATGACTTCCTCCTCACTTATCAACCTTGGATATAAGCTGACCGATGCAACCTGATCCACTATTGTATTCATTCTCAGTTCTTGATAGAAGGTACTAAAATATCTCTGAGATTCAATCTTTATTGCATCATGCCCATAGTGTTCCTGTCCCGATTCATATTTGATCTCCCATAGATGATTTTTATTCCGCCTGTAACTGGAGAAATGATGAAATCATTTAGTGTTCCTGTCCCCTCTTTTTATCCATGTCGCCCTGCTTTTAAGTCGCCAACGCTCCTCCTCAGCCAGAAGTAACTTGTTCCTTTCACTTTCAAGATCTTTCAATTGGATTCTAAGTTCAATACTTTGCTCAATTTCCAAGTATTTCTCAAATAGGTGTGCAATCTCAGCTTCTAAAAGTTCAAATTGTAAAAGTTCCTTTTTATTTTTGTCAACCAACCAAATCTTAACCTGTGATTTTAACCCCGAGAGTTTACTAGACAGTCTTCGTTGAGCTCCAGCTTCCTCGAATACCTCCTGAGAACCCCAAACTGCCTGAACTAAATCACAAAAAGACTTTTCTTGCAGGAAAGCTGGATTGAATTTAAAAGGATAAGCAACAGGCTTATAACCATAATCTATTTGAAGAACTACATGAGCATGATCCGATACAAAAGGGAGCTCCACCCATGATCTGTATTTTGCAGCATCATTTAATAGAACTTATGAAACGTAAGCCCTATCTAATCTCGTCTGGATCTCCTCCCCCCCCCTCTCCTTCTATTTCTCCATGTAGGCATTAATACATCAGGCTTTATATCCACTAAATTGTTAGAAGAGATAAGATTTTTGAAAAACTCTGCCAAAGGATCGGGTAAATTCACCTCGCCCCACACTTCATCTGCACTGACAGTAAAGTTCAGATCCCCCGCAAGGATGATATTTTTATGTGCAAGCAAACCTTTAGCATCCACTTGTTCCCAGAAACGCCTACGACCAGAGCACGACCCATATGCATTTATAAAACTAATTTTTCTTTTATCCAAAATGTGGATACCTGTCAAAAGAATTCCACCAACACTTAGAAAAGATTGTAGCTCAAAAATCTTAGGATTCCAATCCACTAACAGTCCCCCTGATGTCCCAACAGAACTAACAACACTTATCATCAAATTTGGGTAAATCGAGCACATGAACTTCCTTGTCTTTTCCTCAGAGACTAAAGTTTCTTGGAAAAAAATGATATCCGGTTTGGTATTAGAAAATAGTCTGCGAATGGTAGGCAATTTTAAGGTGCCACCAACCCCTCTTATGTTCAGAGAGATAAGGATCATATCTTGGCCTTTGCGAGGGATTTTACGCCTCTAAGAGCCCCCATATCATGAGTAGAAACTTATTGTTGAACCCCCAAAGAAGGTGTTGACCCTAACTTCTTCTATGCACTATGTGTTTTGATAGGAGAGACCTCCATACCTAGGCCCTGGGACCATGCCATTTTCTTCCCTTTGCATTCTCCCCCAGTAGACACATTTTCCCCCGGATCATGGTCTAAGCTCCCCCGATAGGCTTCCAAACCCCAAAACGTTTGTAGAGGTGTGGAGATAACTGATTCTTTAAGAGTCGGGACCAGTGCTTCAATATAAGTATCTGGCGACTATGCATTCTCAGGTAAGGTGGGTAATAGTGGGGTATAATTTTCATGAGTCCCCCCGTACTGTATATTGGAAACCTCAGGAATGGTAGGGGTAGGAATGATAGGTAGCAGGGTCTCTGTATTCCTATCAGAACTCGAAGTCGACCCACCCAAATCCAAAGTATTCTTTTAGGTTTTAGTAATCTCAGAAATGGAAAAGGTAGAAGATGGAAAGGACTTATCCAGGAAGTCCCTCTCCCAAGACGAGAGCTTAAAATATAAAGAAGGGTTGTAAAATTTTAACTTACCGATAAAGGTTCTCGAGAAGAGTTCCTATGTATCTTCTCCAGGCCCCAAAGTATAAGCCCCCGCCTCTTATGTATCACCTTCACTCATATACTGATCGTTGGCCTAAGATTCCAATGAGTCCTCTGCAACTCCAATTTCGTTCCAGGATGGGCATTTGTGTCGAATATGTCCTGTCCTTCTGCATGAGTTGTATCGAAAAGGCAGACCTAGGTAGTCAAGTCGTTGCACCATCACTTGACCTCGCCATCCCAACTCGAGCGATTCCATAAGGCCTGCATGGATATCCACTTCAACAAGAACACACGCCATACGTTTATCCAGATCACAGAGCCCCT
The DNA here is from genome assembly GCA_009831015.1 of Picea engelmannii. NCBI lineage: Eukaryota > Viridiplantae > Streptophyta > Pinopsida > Pinales > Pinaceae > Picea > Picea engelmannii. The sequence continues at coordinate 51,850 of ML797624.1, read as the reverse complement.
TTTTGTCAAACTTAAGCAATCGGCCTAGAAGGTTCCCAATAGCCTTCAAGGCATTTTTATTCCATAGATTGAGTGGCAGACCTGGTAACAGAACCCAAACATGTCGAAGGCTGAAATAATCTGTGGTGGGATCAAAACGAGTTCTCCACCTCTTTAGCATAACATTGCCTCCCTCAAAGTCCCAAAAACCATTTAAAATGATCTCTACGTCTTTAGGGAGATTGAAGACCAGACCAAACCATCCATAAGGAAAAGTGAGGTATTTTGGTTCATACCCAATGATGGGTAACTAGGTTTACTGCATCCAGGATGAGAAAGAGATACTACTCAATGCTTCAACTTCTAAGGAGTGAAATCTCTTCACCCTCTTTGATCTCAAGTGCTGGAATTGAAGCCAATGGATTTGTTAGTGAATCCTCTATTCAATGACATATCATTTTCAAAGTTTTAGTTTCATATTTATATTTTTCATTTATTTTCTTTTAGAAATTATAGTTAAATTTGTTTTTGTATTCCACAGTTCCAAAGGCACTCAAAGAAAAAACAATAGCATAAAAACTACACAACCAAAAAAATATAAAAAATATGTGGGATCCCCATGTATGTCTCCTCTTCAAAAGGGTAATTTTTTTTTTTTCAATTTATGTAAACAGTAGGAAAAAAGTTGGATAGGAACGCAAAGGTGTATAAAATGTGATTTAAATAGTAATGGTCAGATATGAAAAAAAATAAAAGATATAATCCCCCCCTAAAAAAAGGTGGGATTTACTACGTTCTAGGTCGTGCTTGTATATTTTGTTTTTGAAAATTATACATTGAACATTGAATTAGTTCACCATAACAAAAGTCACTTGTTAAGTTTTCCATAAATTTGCAAGGAGAAACATTTAATTAAATGCAATTTGACACTATGTTTTGAAAAACATATTGTTAGAAAAACAACACAATTCCCAACAAATTGTTCTTTTACTGCACATCAAAACTCACAAGGCTTATATAAGTTTTAAGGGCTTCAATTTTAAAAATATGTCAAATGTCAAACTTTTTATAGCCACATTTTACTAAAAAAAGTGTTACCCAACTTCATAGATTCACCCTGTTATCACATAGGATTGTTAGTGTCAAAAAAACTTTTCAGTTTTCTATTTTGATTCATAGGTGTTCATTAAGGTTTAGGTTTTATGTCCCTTTTCTATAGTCATTTTTCAATTTTTGATGTAAATAAACTAAGGTTAGTTTTGGCTTTGGTCTAAGAGTCATTGGGTTATGCCTTGCTATCATAACAAATCGGATAAAGCCTTCATGAGTCACATCTTTCAAATTCTCCATCATCACGCTGACATGTCACCTACTCCATGTTGTATGTTGACCCCTCCTTTGTCACATTTACCCATTTAGATGTCAAATCAGTTTTGATCTGTACACTGCCAACTCACTAAGAGAGTTTGCAACGCATTCAAAGGTACACCATGCATTCATTTCCATCATTGCATTTATGGATCGTGTAAACTGAAGATCTCCTTGTTTTCAGAGCTGATATTTTAAACCAATGTCTAGGGATTATGTCATAAAGGCTTCTAATTGTTTTCTCCAAGTGTGCAAATCATTTTTGAGCTCGCCGTTGCAAACCTGGTGCTACAGATAGGCGCTATGAACTCGACGCTGCGAACTGGATGAAGAAGACGAGTTGCAGGTTGGACTACTTGCAAACACCATTGTGCAACTTCAAATATACCAGCATCAAATTCAAAACCACCAGGTACTCCATGAGAGTTTTCACCTTATTTGAATGTCATAAAAGGTCTTGTTAGTTGTTTTTCCTTTTGGGCACTACAAACTGGTGACAGGCACTGCGAACTATCTCATTTACATGCTGACAAGTTTCAAAACTAATTTTCACGTGCTCATAAACTTGCTCATTAAACCATAAGTATCCCTAGGTTTAGGCCACCTTTCCCACTAATCCATTTATCCTCCTTTTCTTATCTTTCCCAAACGTTGCAAAACCTCTTCCCTGGCACTGCGAACTATGTGCAACAAACCCAACGCTGCAAACCCTCTGTTCCAACACATTTTACAAAACATGTCTTATGCAAGCTCAACCAACTTAATTACACTCCTATCTAGTATGCACTGTAAAATTAGTCACATGTGGAAGCCAACCTGAATTTTGAAAAAGAGTAGTGATGTTATGAACAAGTCCGAGGTTGATAAAACATGTTTTGCAAAGATTTGTTCTGATATCCCTTCTTGATAATTTTTAGTAGTCTTTCCCCTTGCCTTCCTGATTGAAAAATACCTTGTCTTATTCCTAGAGGTCAAATGAGCCGAGAAGTACAAAAGTTTTACATAGAACTATCCTATTGGGAAAGCCTTGCCATCAAAACCCTAATCCTTTGTTTTCCCTGTTTCACCTCTAGCAATCATTAAATCTTGTGGTAAGGTCTTCTTCAAACAACATTAATGGATAGTCCGCAGTAAAGGAAGGCTCACAAAGGAGGGGGAATAGTGAGAATAGAGCACTACGATATGCAACTTTTTTATTATGAACCCTCGATCAGGGAAGTTTTCCAAAGAGTAGGTTGCATTAATTTTTGTCAGAAAATGCAGAGAGGGCACCCAGAGGTGGATAGGGAGTTTTCACTTAACTTTGATGGGACCAAAACTAAGGTCGGGATATTGGAGTTTGAGGTGTCTAAATTGTCCATCTTAGAAGCAACTGAGATACCTAACACTGGTGAGAGATGGTTCGAGGCCATGACCCTAAATGTTGTTTTCTCCAAGGAATTCCTCAAACCAAAATACCAAGGGGAAAATTTGTCAAAGGGAGTGCCCATAAATCATATGTTGGAAGGCTTTGATAAGATGTTGAAGTTGATTCAAATATATTTCACATGTGAAGGGAGATTTAACATGATATATCAATACCATATAAGGCTATTGCTACACTTAACAAGTAAAGATTCCATGAATATCCCTTTCTACCTGTTTAGAAGTATCGGCAAAATGTTTGACAGGATCCAAGCTAAATCAAAAGTAGTTGATACAAGTGTCTTCCATTCAGGACTTATAAAGATGATGGTGATGGAGGAATTGAGAAAGAAAAACATTGATTGGGAAGCATTCATTTATTCTTCGCACTTCCAGCTAAATGTTTCTCCCACTCCACAGTCTAAAATGAAAATCCCTCTTCATATTGACAAGACCATACATTCAGAAATGAACAAGACAAGAAAGAGCACTAAGACTGCTAAAGATGATAAAGAAACAAAGGATCGTGAAGGAGGAGGACCTTCATAGTATTCACATAGAGAAGCTCCACCTATGCCATATTCCAGTCCAGTAGAGGTTCTTTCAACTAAAGCCACGGGTTTGAGAGGAAGGAAGCTGGTGTTTCCTTCACCCAGTGCAGCTGACAAGGCCAAATCTAGGAGGCCTCTTACCAGAGAAGAAACCAAGCAAGAGATCCCTGTGAAGGATGATGCAGTAGGAGTTTCAGCCCAGAGGAAAGGTAAATCCATATTTTTTGAAAATCTTGTTGAAATCATTGACATCACGTCTCCTCAAGAAGAGAGCAATCATACTTTTAAGAGACTCAAAAGAAAACCTAAAGAGGCAAGGGATGAAATGAAGAAGGGGGAATTGGTTGCAAAGAAGAATCTTAAGGGACTCATGGACATGTATCATGAAACTATTGACAAATCCAAATTTATATCCAAAAGGTTTCGTCCCCTCCATGGGAAGCTCAAAAACCTCTACAGACAAAACATAGCTCACTAGGCACAAATCACAGAACTAAAGATAGAACTTCAGCCTTTCAAAGAGGAGTTATCTAAGAGAAATCTAGATATGTTGGATAAAGTTGCAACCACGAGGAGCTCCAAAGTTAGAAAATGAAGAAGTTGAATACCTTAACTCATATCAATTTTGACAGCTATATGTTTTTGTATTTTGCAATTTTGAGGATGATCGTGCTTGATAAATCATGTTTAGCTGCTGGGGTGTTATCTTCTTAGTCATATATCATGATCATATGATTATTATAATAGTTGGTGGCACTCGAGATGGTTTTTTGAATACTTTAAGGTGTTTTCAAATGAAATAAGAAACTACAGGAAAGTCTGCAGTGCCTGGCGCTGTGAACTGGTTGATGCAGACAAGCACTGCAAACTCTTGTTCTAGAAGTTTTGAAGGAATAAGAAGCTTCCATATGGTTAGATGAATGCATGACAATTGTCTAAGAGTTAGTTTTACGATGGGAGACCACCTGCCAAAGGAATATGTGCTCAAAGGGACACTTCATCAACCATAAAGAAGAGGTTAAGGACGTTGCCAACATTAGCCTAGATTTTAGCATTTTGGTTATTTTCTATTGAACAACTGTAGTCATGCCACCTTTAGGCATAGGATCCTATGCAAGAGTGGTTACTCAGATTGTAAAGTTTTCATTGACATTATAGACTATAATATAGGCATAGTAAGACCGAGAGAGGTTCAAATGGTTGATATGAGACTCATATTTTGATGTTGTGGATGTAACAAAGACATCTCGGATTTTATGTACCAGACCTAAGAATTTTTGGCTAATAGAAATCATTGTTTTTCCCTATCATCTTATTTATGTCTTACTATGATTTGTAGTCTGTTGAAGGTTTCAATTAATCTAATTGTACCTATATTGCAATGAAGGATTTGTTGTGATGTTGTTTATGACTTTATCAGAGTTTCCCTTTTGATTAAAGAAGTTCTTGTTTCAGAAGGTTTTCTTCATATACCTACTAGTATTACCTTATGTGAATGGTAAATATATTTCACCTTTCTTACTGAAGTCTTCCACCTATCCATCTTATTCTTTAAACCCTGATATAAGTTACTCAAAACCTCATTTGTTGGTGCATTTTATCTGGAACTTACTGTGATTGACATTGTTTTACTGAGTTTTTATCCATTCACCACCTTATCCTAAAAACTTATCTTTAAACTTATTGATGGGTGTTGAGCTTACACTTTAAGTCAAAGTGTGACTTTCAGTGCTAGCACACCCCAACATATTTTCTGGTCTTAGGAAGATGTATTTTTCTTTTTACAGTTAGAGCTTGATTGTTGCCAATGATTTTTTTTCCCTTTTAATTTGCTAAAGCCTCTAAGTATGTTAACTTGGGAACCATTTAATGGTGTTCATTGTGTCTTATTAGTGTAAAATTTGCATGAAAAAAGTTTAGAGTAAGAAAAAATGATTATAGTGGCATGTGTTAATAGCTATTGCATTGTATCTTGGGAACCATTTAATGTTCTTAATGATGCTTGCCAATGTAGACTTTGCATGATAAGATGTTCAGGATTAAGAACACTAGATTGTAATGGAAACCAACTTGATTTTAGTTGTCCCCATTAACAATGGGAGGCTACCTTAGAAGTTGGGATGTGCACAAATTATGTTGTAGCTTTTCAATGTCAAAGTTCATGAGTTCATTTTTATGATAATGAAATGACCCAAGAACTTATTCTTCAACAAAAATAAGAATTTTTATCTAAGAACTTGTCTCTTTATGTATGTCTAGGATTTTTCAAAACAATATCATTTTTGTCATTGTTTGACAATGACATAACTAAACTTAATTTTATAGAATATGTGGGAGAATGTTGTTTGAAGAGAGAACCCTAAATTTTAGAATGTCAAGGATGTACATAGACATTGGAAAATGTTGTTGCTAATGGAAGCCAAGCCAACTTTTGTGGCATCAAATGACACTTGGTTTAGGGAAAAATTGAAAAAATAACTATTTGAAGGGGAAGGATTCAAGACCCTTGTGAAAAACCAATATTGTTCTACCATCATGTTGGCCCTCGACCAAGTTTTGAGGAAACGTTGGTCGTGTTTGACCATTTTTGGGACTTTGACAGGCTGGTCGAGGATGGAGCGCCCAGGCGAAGCAAAGATCACAGGATCTCGCCCATTTTGTGGGCTTTTGGGGCTTTTAGGGTTTATGTAACGGATATGGGATGTCATCCCATGGATTTACCCATGCTTAGGCCTTTTTGTAATGTATAAATAAGTAGCTAGGTTATGTAAGTAAGGGAGTAATTGGCTTAGTGCATGACTAGAGTATGTTAAGACTTGCAGAGCTAAGTGCAATTGATTGTAAGAGGAGTTGTGCATAGATTGTGTAAGGATTTGTGTCGTGACCTGATTTTGAGGAAGGTGGATCTAGTGCATTGTGCACAGATCATTTGTCCAGTGCGGAGTGAGCTCTGTGACTCTGTGCCTGCAAGAATATTGAAGGAGACTAATAAAGAAGAAGAAGAGTTGGTGGACGTAGCCCCACACTGGGGTGAACCATGTATATCCTGTGTCGATGTGCTTTGTGCAATGTTGTTCATGTTATTTATGTATCTATTTTCTTAGTTCATTGTTCTTGATGTATATATCTATGAATTCTTAGTGCTTTATGATGTGAATGAATGTTAGATCTGAGCTTATGCTATGTGCTAAGAGGTTGTAAGGGTTAGATATTGTGATGTTCTGTATCTAGGGTTTAATCTGCAATGTGAATGGATTTATGAACTAATGCATGTTATTGGCTAAGTGTTATGTAAGTGTTGTAATCACATATCTGTGTCCCAGCTAGGTTGTAGACATCTGATTCCTACAACCCCCCCTTCCTCTACCTCGGGTGAGACTTCATCTGCTTCGCAGGTGTTTCCGAAAGGGCCGGTAGTTAGGGTTTTTTTGGTATGTTGTTGAAGCGTTGAACCCTGGGTCTGCCCCTGTGCCAACAAATGGTTCCGTTGTCAGGACATGAAACTCTAATTGTTGGGAACTGAAGAAAAGAGAAAAAGCTATGTGTGTAGATATGTTCCTGTAGTGCACAGTATTCTAATCATCTTGTGAAGCTCTCTGCTAAGAAAAAGAAGTCTGATCTGAAGAAAATAGGTAATATCTTAAATCTTTGTGCTTTGTTAAAGGTAAGATAAGTGGAAATTTTTCCTTCGAAAGTATGAATCTAGGTATGTTTTACAGATTTTGTCTTAGTCTAAAAATTAGGGCACAACTAGAAGAAAGAAGATTTGATCTGAATAAATTTGATAGAGACAGTGAAAGATATGTTATTTTTGGACCAACAAGTGGATTCACGATGCAGACTCCTACCTCGGCAAGGTCTACCTACCTCCCAGTCATTGGGACTCCTCAAATCGCAAGCTAGAGCAGCTCTTTGATTCCCTACTGGAATCCTCACACAAATATCCATAGGTCTTATTTCACGAAACTTCGCCCGCGCGAACAAGCATTATGCGTGAGCTTCTTCCCATGTGATCACCAGTTGTGACCACAGGCCTATCCAAAAGGCGCTTCTCACTTCGCAACCTCGGGTATTCTGTTATGAGACAACCCTAACGCTCCGCTCTCCCGAGTTTCAACTTACCGAACTAAATCCCAGCGCTAGCCAGCTCCTCCCTTATCTCTCATCCATATGACCCCTTGCTATGACATGGGGCCAAACCTTTCAAGCCCTACGCGAATTCACTTTTCGCGTCCTCGAAAATTAGTTCACCTCCCTTTTCTCAAAGTCTGAACTCCCGAGCTCTACCCAAATTAGATGGACGGTTTGAGACTCCTCGTGATCTAACGATCCATATATTCTCGCAACTTCGCGAATCTAGACTTTGCGCTTCATGACTTTGGAAGACTACTCATCTTTGTTCTTCTAACTCCTGATTCCCAAGATTCACCCGCTTCAGATCAACGACCCACATCCCTTTGTGATCCAACGAATGTGACCAATTTCGTGAGTTCGCGCTTCAGGAGTTCTCACAACCCTTACCTCAGGATTTTCCAATCTATGAATCAGCGAAATGTTGATCTCTCGCCACGTGTCCTTCCCAGCGCCAACAACTAGGATTGTTGTGGCTCTTCCCCTTGAAAATATTCTGAAGTTCAATTCTTCTAACTCCTGGATCTGTTGCCACCTATCTGCCTGACGATGGACAGTTTCAATGATTTCGGAACTTCGGGACTTCGCAAAGTCCACTCTCATGTGCACTTTCAATGGTTTAAAATGTGTGCACCTTACCTGGACTGGTCCACACGCTCCCAGATCTGATGGTTGGGATCTAATCCTTCTTCTCTCTCCTCTTCTAGTGTCTGGATGTAGATTGGATGGTCTAGATCTCTTCTCTCGCAGTTGTTCTTACGGTTTTTGTCACTCCTCCTCTTGAGCTTTCTCTTTCTTCCCTAACTTGGAAGATTTATAATGTTTCAAAGGTCTCAGCCTCTGATCTACCTTCTACAAGCCCTATGACTTTGGGTCTTGTTTGTGTTTCTTAAAACGCTATCTCTCCTTAGATATGGCAACTAAACTCAGCCTTGGCCCTAGCACACACTTACGCTCTGCATGCAACCTTGCACTGCCTCTCCTGAGATTTGGGACTTGGAATAAGTCCACTCTTGCACACTCCTCATGCTATCTCTTCTGAACTTTCAACTTGCTCAGTCTTTGGGGGACTCAGCCCTTTTATTTTCCTCCAAAGGGAAATTTAGTACCCTCCTGGAAACCTCTTGCTCAATGCATACCTTGCAGAGATCTCCTACAGAGTATTCAGTAACTCTATGAGTGTCTTCCTTCGACACTTCTCTCCTTACAGAACTCAAAACAGATTCCTCTTGTGCAATCCTTGCACTCGCTCGATGCCCACATGGCAGAGCTCTACAGAATCCTCAGCAATTCTGTCTCTCTGTGCCTTCCTCTGCACAGTCTTCCCTCCATAGTGTTCAGTAACTCTGAGGCTTCTCCTAAGTCTGTGAATTCTTCTAGTGTGCCCTCCTGGCACGTTCTTCTCTGACTCGTAAGAGTTCAGATGCGCACTCCTTGAGCTGGCTACAGAACCTCCAATGTTCTATTGTGCACTCCTTGCACTGCCTAAAGAACCCATAAACAATTTAACAAACTCACAGACAAAGCATTATGTCTATTCCTGTAGATAGAAACCGATCGCATACATATACAACATAAATGAACACACATTCAACATTCAAATGCATAAACACACACATGGAATCAAATGCAGGAAAAACTACTTTTTCTATTAATCTGAATGTGTGTTTACAATGTTTACAAAAGCTCAGACTACAACAAAGTCTCGTCTCTATATTCTCCTTCCTTCTATTATTCACTTCCTATCTCTTCTCATCTAATCTCATCTACATGCTCTAATGAATCTAGATACAAATATCTTATACAAAAGAGGGGCTCCTCGAGCCTTTCCCTCCATCTACCTACTCTCATTAAATTACATTGAATTACAATCAATGGTTCTCTAGTCCGGATCGGATCTAGAGCACTCCTATTGTTAGCCATTAAAGGTGAATTCATCTACTATCTGTGCAAAGGCATGGCTCTAGCTCTTCCATCCTTACAAACATTTAATTTTCATTCAATTACAATTTTGAAATTTGAAAGTGAGAGGGTTGGCGCCTCTCCCCTCCATTGACTGCCCACTAAATATGATGTCTAGTTGGTGCGTCGCTAGGGTGAACCGATGCTCCTGCATCATACTTCACTGCAGGGAGAATCATGAGCTCCTCTGCTCTGTTTTTGAAATCCACCTAGATCCCAAACTATTCTCTTCTGGAGATGTCCTCTTGCCCATTTCTTTGTTGTCGCTACTGTTGCTTCCCTGCTGCTCTTGCAGGATTCCTTATGCTAAGCTTCTCCTTATTGACTACTTCTGCTGCTGACTTCAACATCATCCTCCTTATCTCCTCTATCACTCTATCCAGGTGCTCCAATGGCTAGCTCTTTGGAAGTCTTCTCTACTGCACTTCCTTCTTGGAAATGGGTAGATCAACCTGACCCCCCATGCTATTTTCATCTCCTCTTGTGGCACTAAGTTGCCACTTTGCTGCAGACTTCAGTTCTGCAGTCTCATCATTGAGTTGTTGCTCAGCTTCTCCTTTTGATAGATTTTCTTCTACCAGTTCTCTTGCTGGTATATTTCCATCTTCCTCCAGTTGCTCCCCAGACTGGAATTCTTCTCCCTCTTCTGATGCATGCCTCAATGCCCCAGTCATCATTCGTTCAACTTCTTGGCTGAAATTTCTGAGCAATTTTCTCGAATTCTCTTCTCCTACGATCTACATGATTGTCTGCTGGAAGTCATCTGTAGGTTCCAGATTGTCCAACCAATCCTCCAACATCCTCAACTATGTCTCCCATGGAGTGAGCATCTTAACTACATTCTCTTCTTCTGTTGGGGTAGACATCAGCATATGATCCTTCTCTTCTTCCTCCATGACAGTCATTGTTGGCTATCCTTCTCCTGTTGTTGCACCTGCAACATGTGTTTTGACCTCAACTAGGCTACTTGGCAGGAATACCTCAATTCCTCCAATGATTAGAATGTATTTCTAATCCTCTCTTGTCAGCATTCCTTGTTGATATGAACCCTCGACTGAATTCATATTCTCTCCCTTGCCCACCTAGAAAATAGGGACTTCTTCCCTTCCCTCCTGAAAGTCTATGAGATCCTCTAATGATCCCACCTCATTGCCCACCTGACAACTCGAACTTTCCTTACTGACCACCTGGCAGTCTTTGAGATCAACCATTGAACTCTTATGCTCATTATCACTGAGACTCTTCCCAGTTTCTGGTTCATATATGTGAACCACTTCCTCTGTGTCTCTAAGGCTTTCAACATGTCTCAACCACCTTCTCAACAATTTTCGTTGTCCTCTGGCTAAAAGTTTTTGAACTGACCATTTTACCTTCTTCTTCATGGGTCACTCATACACCCAACATGTCCTTAACTCTTGTTGCACTTTAAATGTCAACCTCTCTAGTTCTGCTCTGATGTCCTAGAGTTCTTTGTCCATCTCTTCCTTTATTTTATGCTGGCGGTCCTTGCCTTGACCATGCTTTCGGCATTTAGTAGCCATATCCACCTGGGTTCATCCCACCTAGTTATCTATTGATTGTTGCACGGTTGAAAACAATCACCACACATAGCACCAACACTTTGTCTTCCTTGACTTGTTGTATACAGGAGAAATCAAACTCTAACACCACCTGATGCAATCATATTATCTCTTCCATCTTCTGCCTCCCTCTGCCTGTTGTCTATAGACAGAAAGTGGCTTTGATGCCACTTGATGGTATCAGACTATCTCTTCTTTAGTGTCTTCCCTCCTTGGCCAACATAAATTAATTATGTGCAGGCTCTGATACCACTTGATGGTATCAGAATATCTCCTTTACCTCCTTTCCTCTTTTGCCCATTGTCTGCAAGCAAAAATCAACTTTCTCCTCTTTCTCTTTCACCTGAAATCTACAGGCAAAAATTCATCTTTGATACCACTTGACGATATCAGACTATATCCATTCATTGTCTCTCCTTTGCCTACGATCTGCAGACGAAAGATTAAGATTTGATACCACTTGACGGTATCATACTATCTCCATTCACCGTCTCTCATTTTCCTATGATCTGTAGACAAAATATTAATCTTTGATACCACTTGATGCAACCTCCTACCTCAGCAGGGTCTGCTGACCTCACAATCACTGGATCTCCTCAAATATCGAGTTGGAGCAGCTCTTCGATTCCCTGTTGGAATCCTCACACAAATATCCACAGGTCATATTTCACGAAACTACACCTGCACGAACAAGAATTAGGCATGATTTTCTTCCCATGCAATCACCAGCTATGACCATAGGCCTATCCAAAAGTCACTTCTCACTTCGCGACCTCAGGTATTCTATTATGAGCCAACCCTGACTCTCCGCTCTCCCGAGTTCTGACTTACTGAACTAAAGCCTAACACTAGCTAGCTCCTCCCTTATCTCTCATCCATATGACCCCTTTCTATGACCTGGGGCCAAACCTTCTGAGTTCTATGGTACTTCACGTTTCACATCCTCGAAAATTAGTTTACCTCCCTTTTCTCGAAGTCTAAACTCTCGAGCTCCACCCACATCAGATCGACGGTCTGAGACTCCCCTTGATCTAACGGTCCAGATCTTCTCACAACTTCGCGAATCAGGACTTCGCGCTTCGTGGCTTTGGAAGACTACTCACCTCTTTTCTTCAAACTCCCAATTCTCGAGATTCACTTGCTTCAGATCAATGGCCCACAACCCTCTTTGATCCAAGGGTTGTGACCATTTTCATGAGTTTGCACTTCGCGAGTTCTCACAACCCTTACCTTGGGCTTTTCCGATCTGTGAATCAACAAAATGTTGATATCTCGCCACGTGTCCTTCCGAGCGCTAATGGCTAGGATTGTTGTGGCTCTTCCCCTTGCAAATCTTTTGAATTTCAATTCTTCTAACTCCCAGATCTATTGCCACCTGTCTGCCTGACGATGGATGGTTCTGATGATTTCGGAACTTCGGGACTTCACAAAGTCCACTCTCCTATGCACTTTTAGAGGTTTAAAATGTGTGCACCTTACCTGTATCCAATGACTATTGGTCCACACGCTCCTAGATCTGATGACTGGGATCTAATCCTTCTGCTCGCTCCTCTTCTGGTGTATGGACGTAGATTGGGCGGTCCAAATCTCTTCTCCCACAACTGTTCTTACGGCTTTTGTCACTCCTCCTCTTAATATTTCACTTTCTTCCCTAACTTGGAAGATTTCCAATGTCTCGAAGGTATCAGACTCCAATATACCTTCTGTGAGCCCTGTGAATTTGGGTCTCGTCTGTGTTTCTTAAAATGATGTCTCTCCTGAGCTTTGGCAATGAAACTCGACCTCGGCCCTAGCGCACACTTGCACTCTGCGTGCAACCTTGCACTGCCTCTTCTAAGATTTGGGACTTGGAATAAGTCCACTCTTGCACACTCCTCGTGCAATCTTTTCTAAACTTTCATCTTGTTCAGACTCTGGGGGACTCAACCCTTATCTTTTCCTCCAAAGGGAAATTTAGTTCCCTCCTGGAAACCTCCTGCTCAATGCACACCTTTCAGAGCTCTCCTACAAAGTATTCAGTAACTCTCTGAGTGTCTTCCTTCGACACTTATCTCCTTACAGAACTTGAAACAAAGTCCTCTTGTGCACTCCTTGCACTCACTCAATGCCCACCTGACAGATCTCTGCAAAATCATGAACAATTATGTCTCTCTGTGCCTTCCTCTGCAGAGTCTTCCCTCCAGAGTGTTCAGTAACTCTAAAGCTTCTCTCGAGTTTTCAACTTCTTCTGGTGTTCCATCCTGGCATGTTCTTCTCTGACTTATAAGAGTTCATATGCACACTCCTTGTGCTGGCTACATAACCTCCAATATTTTTTTGTGCACTCCTTGCACTGCCTAAAGAACCCATAAACAATTTAAAAAACTCACAGACAGAGCATTTTGTCTATTCCTGCAGATGGAAACCTATCACATACATCTACTGCATAAATGAACACACATTCAACATTCAAATGCATAAACACACACATGGAATCATATGCAGGAAAAACTGTTCTTTCTATTAATCTGAATGTGTGTTTACAATGTTTACAAAAGATCATACTGCAACAGAGTCTCAGCTCTATCTTCTCCTTCCTTTTGTTCTTCACTTCCTATCTCTTCTCATCTAATCTCATCTGCATGCTCTAATGAATCTAGATACAAATATATTTTACAAACGAGGGGCTCCTTGAGCCTTTCCCTCCATCTACCTACTCTCATTAAATTACATTGAATTACAATCAATGGTTGTCTAGTCCAGATTAGATCTAGAGCCCTCCTACTGTCAACCATTAAAGGCGACTTCATCTACTGTCTGCGCAAAAGCATGGCTCTAGCTCTTCTAGCCTTACAAACATTTAATTTTCATTTAATTACAATTTTGAAATTTGAAAGTGAGAGGGTTGGCACCTCTCCCCTCCATTGAATGTGCATTGAATGTGTTGTTTAGTTGGTGCGTCGTTGTGGTGAAGCAATGCTCCTGCATCAATGCAGGACCCTAGAAATATTTTTTGCAGATTGCAAGTCCATCACTATGATCCTAGTACGCAGTGAAGGAAAGGTTGGGGATTGTTTAAAATAAAGAGAGGATTAACATTGTGTTATAACTGCAGAAGATCGGGACATCTTGCTAAGGAATTCCCTTATATAGGTCCAATTTTTCTTTGTTGTAAATTTGTTGATCACGAGGTTTTGGATTTCCCTAGAATGATTGCTAAAGTTTAAAAGATGAGCATGAGACAAGAAAACTATGAATAAGGTCAAGAAACTAAGGATATGTTAAAGAACTAGAAAGAATCAGAGACTATGTTATTACAACTGAAGGAAACATTGAATGATCACAGAGACATCAGTTTACTAGAGATATTAAAAGAAAAGTCATGCATAGAAACAAGAATAGGAGACTTCGACATAGACTGTGTCTTGGATGCGGAAACACAGGTGAATATCATGCCAGAAAGCACTTGGGAAATTTTGGGAAGGCCTCCTATGATTCCTTCATTGGAAAGGACATGATTGTTTAAAGGAAAGATGATAACCCTATGTGTAAGAGTTACTAATATACCTATGATGGCTCATGGAGCATTGACCGAAGAATAATTTGAAGTTATTAAGTTTGTTGAGAACATCGCCCCTTTTGCACTTTTGCTAGGAAAGACCTGGGTTGAGAAAGATCAGATCTGAAGGAAAGCAGAGGAAGAAGCCACAAAACAAAAAAAACAAGAATTAAGGGACTTCATAGCTAGACAAATAGAGCAAGTAATACAAGAACAAGAGGACAAGTTGAAGCAACAGAAGGCAAGATATTTAGTTGTCGAATTTGAAAGAACGCAGGGAGGCTTGAAGAACTTGCCCATATAGAAAATAAGTGTATCCACCCCAAAAATAGTAAGAGAAGAGGTATTACCCTTGAAACCTTTGGAAGACCCTCAGCAGTGCGAAGTTACTGTGCTAAGAGAAGATAAGAATAAGAATGGAAAGAGGAATCCAGAAATTCAGATCACAGGAAAGAAGGAAAGAAAGCTCAGTAAGAAGAGAGCAAAGTTAGAAAAACTGCAGGAAGTTCCAGAGAAGACTTCGTAGAAAGTAGGCTTGCAGAACTTGAACCTCATCGAAATAGCAGAACAACGTAGAATGGCACTTCTCCACGATGAATCTATATGACCATTGGAGGCATCTTGATCGTTAGAATGATGCTTCAGAACGGTTAGAAACACAGTTATTGCCAAAAATATCTCCCTTGGACCATTGAGACCGCACCATAATGGATGGATTCATATTGATTAAGTCATTTCGACCCATTGAAGGAATCTGTTACAACGTTTCTTATTTAATCCGTTGAATGCCGCACCGGGACCACTTTTTGCAAACCAATATATCTAAGCTAACAGAGAATTGATCACATACCGCATTGTGCTATCTAGACCTCGCCATCCGTCTGATTATCTTGTTTATCTGTTCGTCTACACGAGTTATTTGATCACGAGTGTGCATGTCGGGCGAATGTAGCACAATAGAGAAGTCTGTGGAAGAAAAATTAATAGACCTTATGGCTGAGAAAGTCATGTCCACAGGAATTCAAGCATCGTCGACTGGAGGATTGCAAGCATCCCCCTCGATTGCACGTCGGTCTAGTCGAACTGTGACTGAGAAAAAAGAAAGTACCGCGACGATCTGGCGAACGTGAAGCAAATCCCGTCGGTCTTGCCCAACTACATCCCGCCTTTGGCTAGCGCAGTTAGTCATGACAGCATCCCACATGATTTTGAGTACATGCTCATCACTGTGTACCTTCCGAAGGGGATACGCGCAGTCGGACCTCAGTTGGTACTGATCCCAGCTCTCAAGATAAACGATTTTAACCTTGGAGACCGAAAGAACTATGCGATGCTTGCACTTCATAGGTACCTAATGAAGACGACTGAGAAGAAGCCCAAGATAGTTCCCAAGCCATGGATTAAGGAGATCATGAGGTTGACAATATTAAACGTGATGAAGATACCCTACTTCGACAGACATCAGGAGGTTAACGTGTGTGTTAAACTCCTCTTGTCATGCTACCATGGAGGTTACCTCTAGTTAGATAGGCGCATCACTGTGGATCCGACACTGATCCACCGATCATTGGATTGAGCATGCAAGGACCAGACCCTCACCAGTTCTACCCAGGGAAGACATCAGATCACTGCCTAGAACAATGCATCAAGGAGGCATATGGCGATGTGGAGAAGGGGAAGCAAGGCTACAAGGTAGCCTCCATCCAGGATGGTTCAGTGTGCCTAGCTTGTCAGTTGATCGTGGGCAAGCTCTTCAGAAAGAACTGTCCTACACAAGTCACAGGGTTCGTAGTTGACCTCGCAAGGAAGTGTGTCGAAGGAATGCAAATGAATTGGGTGAGCTACCTCATCAATGAGTTAGAGAAGGATTTCCACGAAGCGCAGGACCAAGGCTACGAATTTCACTTCAGTTGGTTGTTGATTCTCATTGCATTTGTCGCTTGGGAGATGCTGGAGGGAGAGACATTCCCGAAAGTTGATCCATCGGAGCCGTTGTCCACGAGGTTTACCACCTTGTGGTATATGAGTGATATGGCGAAGCAATGGAAATCAAATGCAGTGTTCCATGCTTACTACCTACAACCAAAATGCGCCATTAAATCATTCTCCCAAATGACCCCGACACCTTGCATACATACAGGCCGCTAGCGAAGTTCCACACAGACCGACACTTCATCTACATCACTGCGCACAGGGATGAAAGCAAGGAGGAGTTGCAGTCTTACTATAAATTGACCGACGAAGATATGGAGGATATAACCAAGGAATGGCCAGCCGAATTCCTCATACCGATTGAAGATGTATAACTCTTTGAACCCGACATTATCAGAAGTCCTTTGGTCACTGGGACTGAGTATGATGGACATAGCAACGCAAAGAAAAAGAAGAAAAAGGAGGAAGTGCAGGACATAGACAATGAGGAGAAGGACAACACATCGGAGGAAACTTTGCCTAACTCACCTATAGGAGGAGGAGGTGACGAAGTAAACCAAGAGGAGGAAGGGGAAGAAGACAAGCAATAAAAGGGCAAAGTGACATCGCCAAACGTTCCCCTCACAGAGGTCAAGCGTCTAAGTAAAGGAAGGTTTCTCCGCAGAAACCCTCAGTGTGGAAGAAGACCCGAGCCAATAAACCTCAGTCAAAGAATGTGCTCACAGTGGATGATATCCAACTCATCACTTGTTGGCCCTTGACTAAGTTTTGAGGATCCTTGGTCATGTTTGACCTATTTTGGGACTTCAACAGGTTTTTGAAGGTGGAGCGCAAGTCGAAGCGAAGATTGTGGGATCTCGGCCCCTTGTTGTCACACACCCGCTACGACATAATAAATTTTTTGTCTTTTCTCGAGGGACAGAATCCCCAAAATCCTACGGGGCTTAGCATAGGCTGTAGACGCCACCTCTACCTTGATAGAGTCTATGTGCGACCTCCCAGTCTTAAGGATCGTTCAATTTCTTTTATGAGCCGAAACAACTTCTTTTGATTCCCAGCTGGAATCTCCTTCCAATCGATCCACAGGTCCTTTCGGAAGCTCCCCTGTGCAAATAGCACTAGGTGCGAGCTCCACCCTCTCCGAGTGACCACAGCGCTATGACCAAGGCCTATTCCCAAAGGCACCTGTCGTAACTCACAATCTCGGGAGTTTGTGAGTCAAAACTCCTGACTTTTCCTTCCCAAATTCACGATACCCGAAATCACGAAATGGGTATAGCTCTCTTCTGTCAGTGCCCTCTGCGTGTGACCAACGGCTAGGCTAAGCGTTAGCTCCCATCGCAACTTCGCGACTTCACAAGTCGAAGGTTGAGCTCTCATGTTCTTATCCCACGAATCCCCGAGATGCGATAAGTCAACGGAGTGTTGACACCTTTCCCCCTGCGGTGTGTGTCTGCCTGTCAATCACGCGGGCCCCACCTTGTGGTTCTGCCACGTGTCCACACTCGTGCCTCGGCTCTCGACACCTCGTGACTTCTGCAGTCAAGATGAGGTCCTTTCAACCTTCGAACCTCCGAATGTGCGATACGCGCGATGAGGCTCTGATCCAACGATCCTCCCTTGACCTAGATCCAACGACTATCCTTGCTCCTCGCGATTTCGCGACTTGCGACCCCCAGTGACACATATCCTCTGTCAATTCGTATCCCCGGTATCCGAAATACCGATGGAATCTCGATCTCCGCCACGTGTCCTCCACGAATGGATGGTCGATATTGTTTCGGGACAGAAGTCAATGGAGTGTTGACTCCTTTCCCCCTGCGGCACGTGTCCGCCTGTCAATCACGCGGGCCCCACCTTATGGTTCTGCCACATGTCCACACGCGTGCCTCGTCTCTCGGCACTTCACGACTTCTGCAGCCGAGACAAGGTCCTTTCAACCTCCGAACCTCCGAATGCGCGATACGCGCGATGAGGCTCTGATCCAACGGCTATCGGGTTTTTCTAACTAAGATCTGACAGTTCAGATTTGTCCCGTGCTGTGCACTCTCCCACTGCTCCCTGGACGTGGAAAAACCAACGGTCCAGATACTCCCACGGACCTTGGGGATCTACGGTTCTGATTTCTTTGCTACTCACGAAGATAAAGGAAAAAGGGTTAAGGCATTTAACTCCCTCGTTTATTCCTCCAATCTAATGGTCGTGAATGACCGCAGATCTTCTGACAGGATCTCATCCGTCGATCGATACTTATCCCTATGCTACCATTTCAGGATTTCAAGAGGATCATTCTTCCTCGTACAGGGTTACTAAGACTTGCGCCTTTAAATCCTTTTCCAGGTTCTTGGTGAGCTTTCCAAAAAGGGTGTCTCTATGGGGAGATCTATCCAGGGTATTACCTAAGACGGATAAGGGTATAGATTTCCCGAGAACAAACTTGAAGTCTGAATTAATTCAACATGCATATATATATATATATATATATATATATATATAAACATAAGCCATATGTGGTCCTTCCAATAAAATCATGCAACCACCATTTCTGATCAAAACACCACACAGACAGTCTTATACTCAAACCATTCATAAACTACACAGATTATGAGCATACATGTCAGCATATAAGTTTCAAGATATAAGATGATCATAAATGCCAGGATATACATTTCAAGATGCAAGATGTAAAACACTTATTAGAAATAACACCAGATGTGATTGCAACTGCTGAGAGGGGTGCTCGTTTCCACCCAACCGTAGGCTTAGCGACTCCCAACGGATTTACCACTAGCCACCCCCGAGCTGAGACCACGATGTTGCAAGACTGCGTCTCTGTTTGCCAGTGACCAAGAACGAAGGTTACTCTCCTTCTTCTCTGCTATCACTCACTCTGTATTTTTCCAGATTTCTCCTCTTCCCCCTCGCATCCCCCTTGATTTCCCACTCTTCCTGCCTTTTCTCCTTTCGGGGAGGTTGCGTGTGGCACGATTTTCCTCACGGTGGTCATGTCTGAGGACTCCACGGATGGGCAGTTCACCCCCATCCCTCATTACTCATGAGGAGCCCTTTACATACCAACCTGGCGAGTCATTTAATTCGGGGTCAGCGAGCCGCTCTTGGTTCTCCGGGTCAGTGAAGTCTAAATACGGTATTGGTTTCAGTGGAAGTTAATGCCACCATTCCAGGTGCCTCCCACCGCCATTCTTCAACCATCGTGGTCTCTTTTTCAGCACACCCCCCTCTCAGAAGTCCCTCATATATATATATATATATATATATATATATATATATATATATATATATATATATATAT